>PVKA01006688.1:26238-82151 GCA_004027165.1 Ctenomys sociabilis | reverse complement strand
CAGGCATGTGCCACCTCACCCAGCTTTAGCTGTCTCTTGTGTTCTCCTTGCTCCCCGTTTTTAGACTTCAGTGTGTTCTAGGGTGTCTTTGTCCCCCTTTTGCATGAGGATCTTGAAAGGATGAAATCCAGACCCACCTGAAGCCCTCCTGCCTCACCTTGGACTACACTGACCTCTTCTCAGACTCTCCCTTGTGTTTTCAGGGTGCCCTTGGCACTTCATGCATACTGCATGTATAGTTAGTTCCTTTTAGTTGTGTGTGTGTGTGTGTGTGTGTGTGTGTGTGTGTGTGTGTTTTATCTGACCAACAAGACCCTAAGCCTGGGAAGTCAGGCACAGTGTCTTGCACCCAAGCTCACCGCCACAGGCCATTCCCAAGATCTCTGTTCTTATCCCTCCCAAGGTGGACAAGCACAGCAATGGGAAGCAGAAAGAGGAGAAGAATACTGGTATCTTATTTCTTTTCCTTTTCACTCAAGAAATGTCTACCTCTTTTGAGATTAGGGAATTTAATTTCTCTTTACCATCATACCATAGGTGATGTAAAATTTTCTTATCCCTCACAACTTTTAACTCTTCTTTACTTCCATTCTTTTATTTAAAAATCATTTGGATTACAGGATTTAAACCCTCGTTTCCTTCTGTTATTCGAAGTATTTGCATAATAGCTCATCTGACAGATGCCAACAAAAGAAAACTTTATTAAACTGTGGGAAGGAAAAATAGGTTCCAGATTACATAGCTGTGGAAAAGCAAAGGATAAAGAGAAAAGAAAGAGTGAAAAGAAGAGAGTGTGTGTTTTTGAATACAGTCTGTCTCAATAGACAAAAGAATACTAATTATGAGGAAAGAGATAATCTTTGCTTGGAAAGAGTGACTTTAATGGTACAATTGCCTCTGAGCGCTTGAGGGTTCTGAAGGTACAAAGCCTTCTTTTATAATCAATGAGGATCTTCAGTTTACTTGGAAAGCTCTCTGAATCACCTCTTGATGAAGGTACTAATTTTCTGATTATATTTTCACATAAACATTGCTCTAGAAGATTAAAAAAAACAACCAACCAACCAACCAACCAGTCTCTAATTAATTTCTTTATAAGTTGCTTTTAAGTTAGATTGCCACAAGTTAGATTTTCATAGGAGAAATCTGATTTGCATTGCTCAATAAACCAGTCATGGCTATTATTGAAAGAAAAACTGGTTACAGAAGAAAATTGAAAATATGTGCACCATCTCACATCTGAAGTTATTCTTGGAGATATTGTGATACGCTAACAGCATTGGAAAACTGCAAATCTGTTTGTGATTTTATTAATACATAAAAAATGCTCTGCATTTTAAAAAGCAGAGAGACAATTGTTTTGCTTTGTATTTTGCTAGCCATGGGATTTTTATAGGCATTGAGACTATTTTCCTTCAAATCTAGAGATCATAAAATTTATGATCCATTATACTCTATAAATGATGATCTCAGTATTATAAGTGAAATTACACTTATTAAAACTCACCATTACCACAGTTAATAAGCACGAAATGCCCTGAAATATGCAAAATTTGTGAATGTACACATATCTTTACAGAGAGGCTTTAAAACAAATTGAACCTCGAAAGACAATGCCCGGAAGTGGAGGGTCTGGCTGTTCACTGTTTGGATTGTGAGTGGCCTTTTCTGCTAAATTGCTGCTCCACCTCTTTCCTTGTTCTTTGCTACTGTCGTGGCATCTACCATGCTCCATCAGGGGATAGGAAGTGAAAGAGGCCATGAATCCAATCCCATCAGCAGCTCTGATAAAAGAATTTGATGTGGGAGGAGATAACAGATCTATCCAAAACTAGCTAAAATTAAGGTTTTAAAAATGCATCCATGGATTTTTACTTAGCTTAGCTGTAATTGGGTGCTCACCATTTTTATGGCTGTATATATTAGGAAAAAAGATGTTAAGGGTTTAAAAAATGAGGAGAGCTTCTGCCACAGCAGTCATCGAAGAACAGTAGCTATGGTCTTCTGCTGTCCCGTGGCCATGGGCCTCAACAAGGGCCACAAGGTGACTAAGACTTGGAGCAAACAGGCACAGCCGCCATTGTGGATACCTCACCAAACACACCAAGTTTGTGTGGGACATGATCTGGGAGGTGTGCAGTTTTGCCTCCTACGAGTGGCTGTGCCATGGAGCTGCTCAAGGTCTCCAAGGACAAGCACACCCTCAAGTTCATCAAGAAAAGGATGCACATCTGTACCAAGAGGAAGCATGAGGAGCTGAACAATGTGCAGGCTGCCATGAGGAAGGCAGCTTCCTCATTCCAAGAAGGACTGAGCCCTCTGGAATAAAGCTTTCCAGAGAGTTAAAATTAAAAAAAAAATGAAGAGTGTAGATGTTAGTCCCAAGGACAGGATCAAGATGAGCAAGGACAGCATGATGATAGTGAGAGAAATTTCTTTCACTCTTTCCCATGACATCCCACACCTCTACCCCCCCATATGCCTTATCACCCAGAGCCTCACGTAGCAGAAGAAAGCTGGAATCATTACACAGACATTAGGCTGAATAAAATAAAAAGGCAGTAATTCTAAGCAATGCATACTAAGTGGTGGCAAAGATGTGGAGAAACTGGAGCCTTCATATTGCTAGAAGGAATACACAATGACACAGAAAATACGACTCAGTCTCTTAAAATATAAGCAAGTCCACTCCTAGCTAGTAACCTAACAGAAATGAAAACATGTCCACGCAAGACTTGTACATCAATTTTTAAATGGCATTATATGTGCAAACATTAGTCAAACAATCCAAATGTTACACCCATTAAGAGGAGAAGTGAAACATGTTATATTCATGCAAGGGAATACTGTCCAGTAATGAAAAGGAATGGGGTATAAGTGCATGATATAGCACAAATGGACCTCACAAACACTGCGTGTAGTGAAAGGAGCCAGACACAGAAGATTACTTATTATGTGATTTCATTTCTGTGATGCTTCTAGAAAATATACAGCTGTAGAGAGAGAAAGCAAATCAGCGGTAGCTAGGGTAGCAATGGGAATGAGGCTGGACTCATGAGGAAATTCTGGTAGGATGGAAATGTGCTGTGCCAATAATTGGAGGGCTCTGTAAGTTTACTAAAAAATCGAACAACTGTCTGCTTAAAAAATGGCTGATCTGTAAAATGCGACAAAGCCATTTTAAAAAAAGAATGCTTGGATCATGCATTCAGTATTTAGAAGATATACCATGAACAAAGCTATTGCTGCAGGCTACAATTCAGGATGCTCCTGGGGAGCATCTGTTTATCTGTACCTCTGTTTTCTGTACCATTTATCAGCAGGACAACATGGAACTGCAGGTGTCAAGGACATCTCCAGGAAAATGTAACACACTGGACAGCTTTCTGTGTTATTGAGCCACGGGCCAGTATATGAATGACACATTCTCTGTCACATGTGCATAGCACATGAGGACACATGGGGATCTGAGTTTTGATGGCCTTTCTTTCCTAGCCATGACATACTGGTAAAATGCTAGTGCTCTCTGAGTACTTGCAACAAATGGCTTGTGATGTTTGAAAAGAGTGTAGCGATCGCTGGGAGCCCGCCTGGGTTTTTTCTCTGGGGGTGACAGATGATGAGGAAGCCACGGCCTTCAAGAACTAGAATAAGGCTCCATGGTAAGCACTACCTGAATCCCACCAAAAGAATGAATGGCGTCATGAGGACTTCCTGGGGCTGAAAGATCCAGTGGAGCACACAGGCTCTCCGACTCCAGTTTAATCAGCGATCCTAAAACCCACTTCAGCAAAGAAAGCATGCAGGTGTGTAGAGGGTTGGCTGAGGGTTGAGAGCAAAGTCAAGCAATGAAACAGTGGGTAAAGAGAACTGGATCGCCTAGCCGTGGTGGTGTTGCCGGCAGAGAAGGGCTGAAGCTGGACTTGGAGAGCTCCCCGACTAGTCAGGAGTGGCTCTGCCGAAGCTATTTCCTCAGTGCTTGTATTGATCCCAACAAAACATCCCTCGCAATTGCCTTCCCCATGATGCCATCTGTGCCAGGAAGCAGCAATCACTGAATCTACTTTTTGGGGTACTTAGATGCTAGGAAAGGACGTGTTTAAGATGGGGGTGGTAGAGTAGCATTTGGTCCCAGATAGTGAATCCCCTGTATCATACATTAGCAGACTGGAAATGTTAATATGCTGTGCTTTTCCCAATTAAGTTAAATTACACACTGGAGGCTCAGAATCTTCTCAGGAGGATGCAATGATTAAGAGCAGGGCCTGGTGTCAGGGTGACTTGGGTGCAAGTCTTGGTCCTGCCACTAAGTAGCCATGACTTTTGGTCAATTATTTGACCTTTCTCAGCATCACATAAGATTGTTCAAAATAATGATGTTAAAAATAGTACTCGTTTCTTATCATCAGGATTAAATGAGACATATGCAAAGCACTGAGCATAGAGACTGGAATGAAGTGAGCCTCGAGGCAACTGTAAGCTCTTCCAGTGTGGTGGCAATGCCTGGAAACTCAACCTGAAGAGCTGATCTCACCCTGGACCTTGCTCAGCTTGTCAGTGTAGCCCATTCCCAGCCAAAGCAGCTGGCTGGGTAGCTTTTCCCTGGCAGTCAATCACATGCCATCAGCCACTCTTCAAACTTTAGTGGTCTCATGCAAAATAAGTTTTTGCCAAACTGTATTAATTTCCTTTTTTTGACAGGGTTATTAGTATGAGGTTGACAGACCAGGGGAAAACCAGAGACAGTGTGTTCAACTCCAATACAGCATCTGATGAAGTCTTTCATTATTTATAAGATGGTGGGGTCTATGAGTACAAAATTAAGTGGATTCACAGCTGCTTGTGTGTCTACACCAAGAGGCTTGATGGACGGCTTTGTCACAACCTGCGGGGGGGGGGCACTGATTGAATGCCATAGGCCTCTGTCCCTGGATTCTGCTCCATTTAATATTTTTATTAATGACATCAAATAGTCATAGAGGATCACTTAACAGATTTTTCAGTGACAGAAAATTATGAAGGATATTTAATATAATAATAGATCAATGCAAAATTCAAGATTCCCCCAACAGGTTGAGAGGCAAAGCTGACACCAAGAGGATGCGATTGAACAGGGATAAATTTAATGTCCTGAATTAATGGTTCAAAAGAAATCAACCCTGGAAGGCAGAGATGGGGACAAACAGAATTGTCAATAGGTTAAAGAAATATCAGGGGTTTCCGCTGAACACAAGAAGAGGTTTGGAGGTGAGTGTGAAGCTAGGGTCAGATAGAAAAGAGCACATACACATACTTATATAAGATGACTTCAGAAAGCAAACCAGCTTGGTTTACCTTTCAACTTTACACAGCTGGTAACAATCTCCACTTTCGATTTTAGGAATTTAGGGAATTTGTCAGTGGAGAAAAGGTTAGGATATGAATCCAGTTCTGACTTCCAAAATTATTGCTCTTTGTGTTCATCACATGCTGTTGCTGCTTCTTCCCCATGAGGGCCCAGGAACATGGTTTCAATGGGAACACCCAGGACAGTACCTGACCCCATCTTTGGCTTGAAAGTAGTTGATCCCCCTGCAACCAGAACCACTTAGATGTAAAATTAAGTGCTTATTTACATGACTGGCACTTTATAGCCTATCATTCCTGCAGTCTATTCTAAGGTTTTTTTCAAATTTATTTATCAATATAACTACCATAAAAATGATTCTGTCCATTTTTCTTCTCTTGCTTACCAGTATGCCCAAATTCTTATGGCCAGCATAGGAAGTCCTATGCTAGGGAAGGTAGTGAGAGATTTATAGGCAATCTGAAATCTGTCAGTCAGTAACGATATCCAGATAATTAAAACTTATTTTTAATGAAGGTAATTTTCAAGGGCTGCATTAGTGGTTCCTTGTTGCATATTTACGTGATAATACCTCAGTTACCTTTGATAATGAGGAAGCATTAAGTAACCTCAGTATAATGATGTGCACATGGAATGCACTACGTTTTCACCTTACTTGAGTATTTAATTGTTTCTCTTCTGCTTAAAATGATGCTGTTTTTATTGTTGGCCGGAGTCCTCACCAGAATCCTTCCTAAAAATATACTTTTCCCACTCTTGCCAACCTGCAGTTTGGTTACTGATGGTCTTCACTTCTTTCCTGGGTGCTCAGAGTATTGTGCTGCTTCTGAGCCATGCTCTGGGATGGCCACGTGCCACTGGGCCACAGGCTGTGCCAGAAGGTGGCTGAGAAGTGCACGGTAGCCCCAGGAGCCGTAGGCTTCCATTGTCTCCTGCACTAGAAGCAAAGGCTGACACTAACTATCTACGAGTTCTAGTTCATGGGTGTTTCATTGTAAAAATCCAATACAAGTACAGCAATAACAAAAACTTTTCTGGAGTGGACCAGCACTCCCCTTAATTTTCTGTCCATCTTTCTGTTGTGTGGGGCCAGCCATGATCACAGAGCTGGAGTCGGACAGTCATTAGCTGCTGATGGTGCTGATCACCCCCTCTCTGGAGAGGAGAGGGGAGGGGCAGGCATGGCGCAAATGACCCAGTGGGTCTGTGGAGAGGACACACTGAGAACCTCTGCGGTAAGCCATCTGCATAAGGAGAAAAGCAATGGTTCCAGGAGTGGGTCACTCCTGACCATAAAGGAGTCACTTCCTTTGTGCTTTAAAGCCTGCACATTCGTGCCTCTGGGGTCTTTCACATGAGCTGTGCCTCCTTTTAGTGGTGTCTTTTATCTTGTCATCACTGGGTGAGCCCCTGCTTCTCTTCTAAACTACTTTTTTTTTTTTTTTTTTTTTTTCTGTCTTTTTGAGACAGGGTCTCCCTATGCAGTTCAGGCTGGCCTTAAGCTCACTTTGTAGCTCAGGCTGGTCCCGAACTCATAACAATCCTCCTGCCTCAGCCTCCTGAGTGCTAGGATTACAGGCATGCGCCACCACGCCCGGCTCTTCTAAACTACTTAAAGAGCAAGTCCAAATACTACTTTGGTGAAAGATGAAACTGCCATCAACATGCTCAGCATACATCCCAGGTACTACTGGTTAGAGTTTATGCTTCCTTCTCTAGGTCAAGGTCTTCTTGAAGGAGGAAGTGACCTTTAATCTCCTTGCACATATTGAGGGGTAGCCAAATAGCTCAGCGGATTAAAGCGCCTGCAACTAGATGCAGGGGCCGGAGGTTTGATCCCTGGGTGGCACGTGCCTGTAATCCCAGTTCTTGGGAAGCTGTAAACAGATGGAACACTATAAGTCTGATCTAGTAGTGAGACCCTGAACACTCTGTAGACCATTCCCTAAAACACACATACACACACAAAAATATCCTTGTACATCTGGTACAGTAGAAGGTGGCTGCCAATGGAAACAAACTAGACCAAGACAGGAAAATCATGAAATAGGTAACCACAGCTGTACTTATGAACAATCGCATCAAAATGGTTGATTTAGAAACTGAGAAAATGAACGAAGGTAGTTATTTTTAAAACCACTTTACTTTATTGAAATAAGATTAACATGGAAAAGTTGCACATATTCAATGTATACAACTTGATGAGTTTGGAGATATTTATAAGCTTCAGTCATCATCATCATCATCATCACTGAGGCATACATGTGTTTGTCAGTTTCCAGATTTTTGCCCCACCCCCAAATACTTAAGATCCACTCTCTCAGCAAATTTTAAGAAACACAGTATTATTAGCTGCCAGTGTTATGCATTTGGAACCTATTTGCATAGATGAACTTTTGCACCTGTGAACATCAATTTCCCACTGCTTTCTCCCTACCACCCCTGGCAACTACCACTGTGCTCTTTGTTCCTGTGAGTTTGATTACTTTAGATTCACATGTGAGTGAGGTTGTACAGTAATTGCGGCTGTGCTTAGCTTATTTCATTAAGCATAAAGTCTTCTGGTTCCATTGATTTTGTTGTCATTGGTAAAACCCTTCCCTTTAAAAGCCCAGCTAATATTCCACTACATGTTTTTTCCCCACACTTTCTCTAGCAGTTGATCCACAGATGAACATACAGGTTGCTTCTACACATTTGCAATGGTCCTGCCTCTTCAAGATCCTGATTAAATTCCTTTGCATAAACACCCAGAAGTAGGATTTCTGGATCCTACAGCAGTTCTATCTTTAATATACATTTTTTATAAGATTGAAAGCTTGTTGATCAAAATTTTGAGCTTAAAATGGGAAAGTAAAAGAAAGAGCAATACTTTCTGAGAAGCAGGTGTGTGGTACCGAATGGAAAAATAACATCTCCACCTGCCAATGTATTTTATAGTTAACAAATTTCCAATAAAATGCAACAAACAATGATTAAGTGATAGAAAATGAAGTTCAATCTCCAATTATCATTAAGCTCATTAACTATCTATGTCATTCACACACACAGTGAGCAATGATTCATTTTTTACTTCAAGATAATTGTCCAATGAAGCTGGACAAACAACATATGATGGAAAATTGGTCACTCATTTTTATATTGCTCCAGAGTGATGACAGAATGGAGCACATGTCATTAATTACTGCAATGTCATTCACACGGTGGGCCCTCGGCATCCATGGAATGCACCATTAATCATGAAAATGCCGCAGTGTTCATAGCATACTTCCTGGTCACAACAAATTTTTCCAACCAGGCTTAAATTAAATCAACCTGAAACCTCTGTTTCAATTTTCATGAAATGCTAGCAATTTGTATTTTTTGACAAAGAATTCAAATCCCATAGTTCACTCTAGCATATGAAAAAAATTTTTTAGTCACAGAATTTTCTTAATTGCACCTCTTTAAATAATTTACTAACATTATTTCATTCCAAATGCCTCAAATGTTCAAATCCCATATTTTAATTTTTTGAGATGAAAGTGACTTCTTTCCCCAGTGTTTCTTTATTTTTTTTAACTAATATGTAGCCTTAACTCTCGGCAAAGTTCACTAAAATGATATTTATATCTCATAAACATAATGGCAGAATGTGTTGAAGGTTCCCTGCAGGAAAACCATGAGTACAGGTAGAGGCCCTGGCAGAATCTCAACATGTGTCTCCAGCGAAATGTTGCTCAGGAGAGATGCTAATTAAGGAACGGGGAGGGGAGGGGGACGCTCCATTTCCAAATACAACACTTAAGGAACAAGTCTTATTAACAGGCAGTTTTATGAAACACTGAAATCTTATATAAGTCTTGATTTTGTTCCTGAAAAAACAGACTGCACTGGGGCAAACTAAAGACTGAATAATTTAAATCATGAATTTGAGATTTAAAGAAATTCTACACATAGAATTTAATAAAGGTTAAATTAGGAAACATTTCTTTTTTTCCCCTATATTTTAATCACTTACATGGCCATTTGCAAAATCTTTAGTCACACAGTAGCTGAATAAAATCATTGAAATTTCATATCATTTATAAGAATTTTTGAAGAAAGGCTTTTTTTTTAAATTCAACAATGGTTGTTACACTGCATATTGTTATCTACAGATTAGTTGTTTAGATTACCACATATGAGTGCACAATTTTTCAAAGTATTAAAAAGACAAAGAAAGTAGCATTAACTGCTCCTTTCAATAGACAGTAGAAATCAGCAGTACAATTATCCAAGCTATTCTCTGTTTATACTTATGTATTTCTTTTCCCTGTTTTCCTCCCTCCCTTCCTCTTTCTCTCCCTCCCTCTTTCTCTTTCTCTTGTCCTTTCCCTCAACCCAGTTGTTCCTTCCTTTTCAAAAGTTTTAATCTTCCTATTCATTTCAGTAGAAAACTTAAAATTTAAAAATCAAATGTTTAAACTTAGAGCTAATTTGTAGAAAGACTGTGGCTAATATGTTATCTATAACAAGGTCAAATAGATGTATATCTCTGGTTAATTTGGAATGGCTGCCAAGCAATTTATTAGGAAGCTGGAGATATGAATTGATACGTAAGACAACAGAACAAACGGGTTTTGTCTGATTGCTTCAGTTACTTGATGACCAAGTCATCAGCCTACAGAAAGTTTATGTGACTTTCAAATGAGACAGACAGATGGACAACCACACCACATGTCTACTATTTAGAACCCTATTTTCATTAAACAAAGTTAGCCCTTTGTTGAGCTTCTTCAGGAAGGACTTCTTGCCATATTTCTTAATCTACTATCATGTTTCCGACAGAATATACAGTTTGGATTGTAAATATCAGGATTCTAAGTGTCTGGTCTTCAGCAGAGCTGGTTTTCCAGGTGTTTGGTTGGATCTTGAATTAAAATTTAAGGGAAGGAGTAAAACGTATCAAGATGCAACAAGTATTTGTATCAATTCTCCACAATGAATGTATTTAATATGCATCACAAGCGAATATTAATGAAAGATAAAATGAGAATAAAATTCAGGCAGAAGGCTTCCTTTGCAGATTTATTAGTTATTTTCACATGGCATAAATAGATGATGAAGACCAGAGAGGCAATATTTAAAGAGAAAAAAAGGTTTTGTCTCCTCTGTCTGCCCAGCTTGCCAACATGCTCATCACAGCACCCAAGTCGGCCAAGGCCTACACTCATGAGAATAAATTCGATTCCTTTGTTACCAAAGAGTGCAAAATGCTAAAGGAAGAGAGCTTCTTAAAGAACTACACTATGGAAGCTATTAAAGAACTTTCATATGAAGGTTGTTTGCTGTGTCCTTGACAGAACTGTTACCATCCTACAGTTCTCAGTCTCCACTTGCAGCTGTGGGGAACTCAGTATAGTCTGTAGCACTAGCTGTCTATCCGTTCATCCACCCATCCATCCACCATCTATCAACTGTCCCTTCATCCATCATCCATCCATCCATCATCCATCCATCCATCCATCCATCCATCCATCCATCCATCCATCCATCCATCAACCATCCATCCACCCATCCATCCGCTGTCCATCAACCATTCATCCATCAATCCACCCATCATCCATTCATTATCCATCCAACCACTCATCCACCCATCCTTCCTCCATCCATCGTCTATCATCCATCCATCCATCCATCCATCCAACAAAAGTATTTTGAGGGTTGACTGGTTTGGCAATTGTTTGGACGTGTACAGAACTGAACAAGATGTGATTTTGCTACAGGGATCTCCTGGTGGAGGGGGGAGAAGAAATTATGTGTGCTTAAAAGGAGTATGTTCAGGATGGTGTGAAAGCATTGGCTAAGGGGAGCTGCAGATGGCTCCATGGTGTAGGAGAAAAATTTCAGGAACATGTAGGAGGTTTCCAGGTGGAGCAGTAAGAGAAAAGCCTAAGAGGCAGAGGAGGCATTGTATGTGAAGACCAGAAGTGTGCAAGAACATAAAAATGTGGTGTGTTATTTTTCAAAAGTTATTTCCCAATGAATTTTGGCACGGGAGAATTGTGTGTGAGAGTCAGGACAGAGGGTGATGAACGGGAGATGCAGCTTGAGTACTAAGGCCTCCTGATGGATTCTGGTCATTGGCTTCATTAGACAAGACACGGAGAGTGCTTGGAACACCACCTGGCACAGGCAGTCTGCTCAGGAAATACCATGAGTGTTTGCCATGTTTCAGTTGGCAGGGAACCGACTAAGGCTTTAAAGAAGTGAAAGGCTGAGGTCAGAGTTGGTTATTACAGTCATTCTGATGACAATGCTCTGAGTGGATCAGAGTGAGAAGATAGCATCCCCCAGCCAGGAAACCCAACAGTTATAATGATTGAGGACAAGGGTCAGAGCAGGCCCTGTATATGCTGCTGTGTTCCCAGTGCCCAGCATGTAGTATGTGCCCAATAAGCAGTTGTTGAATGAATAAATGAATGACAATGGAGGAAGGAGTGGATCTGAGAACTAGGCAGCAGAAATAGCAGGGCTGGTGAGTACTGGGTGTAGGAGGTAAAGGAGGAGTTGTTCTCTTTAACGATGACTGAAGAACGGCTTGGGAGGAGGGTAATATTGCAGTCAGGGAGTGAGGAGGAGGAGCGGGCTTGGCAGGGAAGAAGGGTTCTCCGAGTAGTACTCTCTATATCTCTGCCAGGTCCTGATTCTCCAGGGTGTTGAGGAAAGTGGTCCAAGCGAGGCAGAGCGCCCTCAAGCAGGGCTGTGCCTATCCTGCTCAGGTGCTTGGCTTGTTCACTAATTCCCCATAAACTCTGAGAGTGTAGCTCTGTTATTCCTATCCAGAGGGAGGGAAACTGAGGCTCCAGACAACTTATTCTCTAGGTAGCAAAGTTCACATTAAAAACACACGCCTTGGGTGAGATGTGTGGCTCAGTGGTGGGGCACTTGGATTCAACTCTGAGCACCTCAAAAACAAATAGATCCATAAGCCCATGTCTCTTCCTACCATAAAACCTGTGCTTTTAAAAATTCCATCCTATTGTCTCCCCCACCAACACGAACATTTGGAATATGGCATATTCCATATTCAGAAAGCTCGGGGGTGGGCAGGATACTTTGGAAAGAAACCAAAGCATATTTTCTGTTAACTTTTTGCTGGATTAATACTCCAAACCCAGCTTCCTAGTACAGAGTTCTTGTGAGTAACCAAACAAAGAACCACATGAGTGACAATCTTTTGAGATAAAGCATCCTATAAGCGCAATATAAAAAATAATTATATTCATATGCTAATGGAACACTTCTAGGCAAGCAAGTGCCCGGGGTGACAGAGCCAGATGCCATGTCAAGGCCCATAGGGTGGAAGGGGATGGTTCCTGTCAGGCGGAGGGAGCCCTTTTGTGTTTCTGGGTCCATCTTCCTCACACACGAAAGCCTGGATTGGAGTTATGGGTGAAGGATGACTAGTGCATTCCAAGCTCAGAGTTTACAGTGCTCCTGCCCAATCTTCTCTTTCTGAAATAAAGCTAAATTCTCATCACTTGGGTCCGTAGAATTCCTTCCGAGGCTGGGAAGAGTGGCCACTACATGGAAGGCAAAAACATATGTGCTCTCCTGGTGTTGGGCAAGGCCACTGCACCCCGCGGTAGGGAGGGTGGTGCTGTCTCCACCTCAAGAACATGGACCAGAGGCTGTCCCTGTGTTCTCATGGGAGACACAGTGATGCCCTTCCCCTAGATGCTGTTGACAATCTTCTTGTTGAACTGGCTGGGTATTTCTTCCTGCTTTGGCATCAGCTTTGCCACTGTCCCCTGCAGAGGCTTTCTGTATGGCCTTGAAATCTCTTTCTCTCCATTTTTTAAAAACCTGGGTCTTTTCAGAACTTACAATCACACTTGCTCATCTGCTTGTCTGTGCCCCTCTCCCAAGTTAGACTGCAGGCCTCATTAAGGCAGGGAGCACATCTACTTGATATATCCCAGGACCTAGCATTTGGGCAGAGCTCAGGAAGCATTCAGGACCTTGTGTTGCACTGAGCCTTGAATGGTGCTGAACCATCTGAGAGAACATGGCAAATGACATGAAAACAGAGGCATCACTGATCACTTGGAGATCTTGTTTCACCATCTGGTATAGTTGTGATGTGCAATCAGGAAAGGAGTAGAAGACAGGCTCACATATAGATGGAGGCCATCCCTTTGGTCTCATCAACAAGACATGCCACCCAGGGGGCCAACCGGCCCTGCTGCCCTCTAGGAGAGCACAAGCTTCACTATTCCTCAACCCTGGAGTAGGCTCCTTGTTCTCCTAGTTAAATATGCATGGTACATAAAAATAATTGTGTAGACAGAAGGATTCACAGTTGCTCAAAGTAGACCAGGAAAGCGTTTGAGCCATTCAGTGGGTGGTGGAGCTGCAAGGGAACCAGGAATGTTCCAGGGGTGGGAATAGAAACTACTCCAGCAAATGGTACTGTATGAAACAATTTACATATCTGGGGGCATGGGAGGTTCTGGAACTGCATTTGTTCCCTCTGTTTCCACCACTTGAAATACATTGTTGCAACCTAAAATGAGTAGATGATATGTAGTAATATGGCCAAAAAGTCACTTAAGACTAGTTTATGGGCCTGTCTTTATGCATAATTTATCACACTACATCTTTCCGACCTGCACAGCAAGCACTATCATCTCCTGTTTTGCCAGAGAGGAAGCAAGTTCAGAGAGGTTACGTAAGTAAGCAACTGAGTTGGTGAGATTTTAACACTGTGCCTTCTATTTTCTTTTTAACGATGGACTAAAAGCCTGGAGGGTTTAACTGTTTAGGTTTTAAATTGCATATTGCAATATCATTTCTTGAACTCCTCTTAGGTATATCAGGAACATATTTCTGACAGCAGGCCAGCACTGCAATGATGATAGGTTCTAGGAGAGAGGATCTATGTTCCATTTGGAAACGAAATTAACAGAAGGGTGGTTTCACTTCCTCAATATCAGCCAATATAGCTGCCATCCAAACTTGTATCTATCTCTCCTTGGACAATGTTAATCCAAATAAACAGCCTTTTTTTTTTTTTTTTTTTTTTTTGTCTCCTTAGAAACTATCACCTTGTAAAATACTTATTTAACAGTATCTTCCTTGATAATTCTAAGGTACTTGGATTCTGTATCTTGGTTATAGGTTTTGAGAGTTGGTATCTGCAGTAGCCATATTTATAGCACCTAAACCCAACCTCGTGATGCTGCATTTTGCTGATCCGTTCATCCTGAAGGCCTTGGGTGCTTCAAATATGTGCACATGTCATTTATTGCTGCATAATGTGCTTATTCATCAAACTGTAAAAATAGAAGCACGTTCTGGAAAGTATCCTAGTTTCTGATGTTGAAAACGATCACTTCTGATTCTTTACCACAGCTATATATTGACTATTTGATATACAGCAGGGACCCAAGGGGTATACAATACTAAATTAAGAAAATACATGCCGACAAAAACAAATTTTTTTTTCCATAATTCAACATGTAATTTATGGGGTGCCATTGGTTTCCAACTTGGGCTGAGGAGATAGCTTGGTGGTCAAAGTACCAGCCTAGTAAGCTCAAAGACTTGGGTTTGATCCCTGGTACTGCATGCCATGCCAGCCCTGCGTCAAACTGGCCACCGAAATGGGGCATGTTGGTGCATGCCTGTAATCCCAGTACAGGGGAGGCTGAGACAAGAGGATCACTACCCTGTATTAAATAAGTAAGTAAATAAATAAATACTTAGGCCAACCTATAAAAATACATAACCAATGTGGAGAGCTGGGGAAATGGGGATGCCAAATTCAAAACTGGATCTCGCCCAGTGATTTTGTAAAAACAAGGTCTTTAGGTATTTGGGAAATGCAAATGGGCTACCTTTCCCTTTCCCTTTTCCCAACTGGCAGTCTCTTGGTTGCTTCCAATTTAGTCAGTTGCTTGGAATCCTTAATCTCAGAGCACGCCAGCTTTGCTCCCACAAGACAAACCAGCTGAGGCACCATCTTCCTCAACAATGCATGGCTAGTCAGACTTAGGCTTTAAGGTTCACAGGGGGGTTCTGCTCTGGGACTACATCATTCCAGCTTTACAGGAGTGTCTGCTGCTGCGTGGACTGTGATTTTCTTCTAGGAATCATGGAGTGTCCTCTGTCTCAGATGGAAGGTTGTGAATACAAATTAAATAACTTCTCAGTGATCAATGCTCTTCTGAGAGGTGTATATGTTAGTGGTTAGGAATGGATCTGAGTTTTATGGCTTGCAGTTTATACACAATATAGTTCTGGTAATCGACTGTAGGTTGTACCCATCAGCCACATGGTCACTAATGCTAATCGGTTCTCCCCATTTTTGAAGCAGTGTGAATAACAACACTTGGATTTGATGCAAGTTAGAACTCCAGCTCTACTGCTTAAAAGCTGGATCTTAGGGAAGATATTAATCTTTTTCAGACTTAGTTTCTTCATCTGTGAAGTGGACATAATATTAATACCAACTTTGTCTGAGAAGCATTTAATGTAGTGATTAAACACTGCTATGATTTAATTTTGTGCTGGAAACGTAACCCCCAAATTCATGTGATTGGTGTCTAGAGGGTGGGTTTTGAGGGGTGACTGGGTCACAAGGGCCATGTGCTCATGAATGGATTAATGCGTTATCAGGAGCACCCTGTTATAAAAGTGAGCTCTCTCCAGCAAGCTTGCTCTCTCTTGCCATGTGATGCTCTGTGTTGTGTTAGGACGCAGGAAAAAACCTTCACCAGTAGGCAGACTACACTTTCAGATGTCTCCTCCTCCAGCACTGTGCTAAATAAATCTCTATTCTTTATAAATTTCTGATCTGAGATGTTTTGTGATAGCAACAGAAAATGAACTAAGACATACACATGCAAATTGGTGTTGACAAAATGGGATGATTTTTACATTTTATGTGTGTGTGCGTGCACCTGTACACATATATGTGTGTGTCTGCTGTGGTCCTAATGACTGTTCACCGCCCCTTGTGTCTTATTATTTCATGTGGCAGTGAGGAGAGTGGTTTCTGCTGTGTACAGGTTGGATGGCGAGGCATGAGCAGCAGCTCTGCGGGAAGGCAGTCATGGGCAGCTCCTGAGCGACTTATGTGAGCTTTTGTCTAGAGACAAATCAAGAAAACTTAAGACAGTTTTAAAATCACTTTAAATTTTTTTAGAAGAATCCACAGGAAGCACACCATCAAAAGAAAGTTTGTGTTCAACACCAGAAATGACATGATATGACACAACTGTTTGCTTTTATGAAGTTCCTGGTGGTGAAAGAAAAAAAAAAAGAACAGATTTATGACACAAACATTTGTCAAAATGCCAACTAGGTATGACAACTATACAAGGGAGAGACAAGCCTACGCTCTGCAACAACACGTCCTCAGTCTACTGAAGAGGGGTGCACATCCAGAGGACACAGGCATCAGGTTGTGATAAATCCTGCATGAAAAAGCAACAAGTTCTGGGCTCAAAGAAAAGGAATTAGTTATTTTTAAGAGGACAAGGCTATTGTCAAGGAAGTGAAGGTATTTTAAGCTAGGTTTTGAAGTGGGTAAAGGATCCTCCAGGGAAAAGGGGCTTTAAAGGTGTTATAGGCCAGTGCACTTGCGTGGACGCGCCAGTGTGAGTGGTGCTTAGTGAATCCCAGGTATTCAGATGCCGCCAGGCCTGGTGGGCTCAGCAGCCAGGAGCTGGCTAGCTTTACACCATGGGGTTCCTTGCAAAAAGATGAAAGTGAGCTGATGTTGCCTGGGGAGGGAGGGTGGGGACAACCCAGAACACAGAGTTGCTAGCTTTGGAGAAAAGGAGGGGGTGGCTATTTCTTGGAGCAGATGGGTGATGTCCGATAAGTGTGGAGAAGAACAGGCAGGAAATTTTGAGAAACATACATGCCTAGCTACCTGCATGCTTTCCATGTGATGAGATGCACTGTTGCTGGCTGACTAACAAATAATTGCATAAAGGTGGCTAGACTTATGAAGCCCAGAGTTAAGGAATGAAGGCACCGTTTTTGGATGTAGATAGCTGGAGCAAGGTGAAAAACACCAGATTTTTTATTTTTTATTTTTTATGTATGTGATGCAGGGTCTCACTACACAGCTCAGACTCCTATTGATCCTCCTGTTTTCAGCCTCCCTAGTGCTGGGATTATAGGTGTAATCTCAGGTGACCGAGAGTGGGGTCAGCATGGCGTGTGGTGCCAGGGATCAAACCCTAATTCCTGTGCTTGCCCAGGCAGGTGCTTAGTCCTCTCAGTTACCTCTCTGGCCCTAACAACACAATTTTCAACACCCCCCCAAAAAGGTTCATAAAATAATTGTGCTCAGGAAGGTACTGTATGAAGCTGCAGGAAGAAGTCTCTGGCTGCATTTTGTACAACAGAGTGATAGTACATCCTAATCTTTTTTCACATGTGTTGTCTTCTTAGTGTTAAAGAATTTCACAGCCAGAGTTTCACACCTTGCAACAAAGGTTTATTTCTAGTTTCTCTTCAAGTTCCCAACAATGTGTGTTGCCCCAGATTACTAATTCCATGCATTCTCCTCCAGCTTCTCACTCCCATCCACAGGCGCTGCAGGCCAGAGTTTGAGCCAGTCACACTGTACCATTCCTGTTCCCATAGCCAATGGGATAACTTCATGGAGAAGACAGCAGGAAAGTGTAGCTTTGGGGGAAAAAGGCTCTTGAGCAAAGACAAAGCCTTGTTCAGAGTACAGGAGAGAGGCTGCAGTGCATGGAGTTGTTCAGAGGAAAAGCTGGTTGGCTCAGTGGAGAGCAGGTGCTTTGGGTAGACCTTTTTGTAAGGCTGGAAGAACAGGTTGGGGTTAGACTGCCTTCAGACTCTACTTAGGACTCTCACTCTATGGGCAAGATGCAGCCAGGAGCACTCTCTTGAGCTGCTGGAAATTGTGGTGCGTGGCTTAGGCTCTTTGAAAGATTGAACAAAACACAAGCATAACTCTTTCCCCAATTTTCCCTGTGAGAAGAGAGAGGAGTATATAGTACCCATGGCTTCTCCTAGGGTGACTGTCTTTTTTCTGGGATTTTAGGCAAGTGAGTAAATGTTTATTTTCATGTATTTTTCTCTTTGCTGAAAAATTCTGTGCCTAGTTTGTTGTGCTCCATTCCCTAGTAGCCATCTAATTTTCATGAGCTAATCTCATTCTTCAAAAAAAAAATTTTTTTTTTAAAAAATCTTTATTTATTTGGTACAGGGTCTCACTATGTAGCTTGGACTCATAGTGATATTCCTGTCTCAGCCTCCCCAGTGCTGGGATTACAGGCATGTGCCACCAACCTGGTGTTGGGGCTAGCACGGCATTCCAGGGCAGGCATGGCATGCGGTACCGGGGATCAGACCTGGCTACCTGCGCTTACCAAGCAGGCACTTAGGCTGCTGAGCTATCTCTCCAGCCCTTAATCTCATTCTTGAATAAAACAAGGGCTGGATTCTAGAGGAGGCTTTGGGTCTTACACCAGGATTTTTGGCCCTTACAGCTAAGAAGAGCCAGTAACGAGAGCACAAGCTATCAAAAATGGCTTTAATAGAGGAGCCACAATATGAGGTGGTATCAGAGCCCACGTCTTCAAAGGGAAATATTTTGAAAAATTTCACTTTTCTGGCAAGAGCAACAAATCTTGATGTTTCAGTCATATGTGAAAGTAAAAAAAAAAATGACTAACAATTTTAAACCTCAATTATTTATTTATTAATGCCAATAAATGAGTTGAATTCTACTGTAATTCACCATGGGGAGATTAAAGGACACCTAAGAGCTACAAATAAGTCATTATGATCAGTTTAGAGTGATTGAACATGTGAACTGTGATTAATAATGAATCAGAAGTAAAGCTATGAATGATAGCAAACAGAAAGGACACATTAGATTACAAATTCTTATCAGAAAAGTATAAATTGATGTTGGCCCAATGTTGCTATGGGTAGCAAGAGAGAAAATAAATTATCTTTTATGCTGTGCATTTTAGTTGATCAGATTTAATTTGATAACATATAACACATTTGCATCACTATTGTTGTAGGAGATGTACAAGTAGATATTCATTTTCAGTGCTCCCTTCTAAACGATGAACACTTGCATACTTTGTGTTTTTAATGTCATTGTAACCCAAAAAGCTCCCTACATCTTTGGCTTTTGGGGGGAAGGAGAGATTTTTCAGTTTTGCTTATATTTGAGTCCACAGACTAGTGTTTTCTTGTGTGTGAAAACATTTCTACACTGGTATCTTAGGCACATATTTTCTTTATTACATAGAAAATACTCTACTCCACAGAGAAACAGAAGCTAAGCTGAATTGATTTTATAAGCTGCAATAAGTGCAGCACCCAGAAACAAATGCAAACGGAATGAACAGTTCCTACCATATGTTTCACGTAGGCTATTCACATTTTTTCTAAACCTTAAGATGATTTTCAAAGCCTGTTCTGTTAATGTATGTGCGTAATTTTGCAATCTTAAAGATTTAAAAACCTGTGCATTGTCACAGTTCTCGATGTCTTAATGCGCAATATCTTCATGCCTGCATGCTTAACATAGACACTGAACTATTTTCTACCAACAAAGGAATCTGAGAGGGACTGTGAATTTCTTGTCACATGTTCACACTGTCCTATGTCAGCTCCTTCCATAAAGGCCAAGTGGAAGAAAGTCGAGTCCTCTGAAACTGAAGAAAAGATGCTGCATTTTTCTTTGACCCTTTATTGCCCAATTCTAGTCTCTCAAAATACAAGCATGCCTTGTGTTTATGAATACGTGCCTTGTGCTTACTGAATGAATGCTGTCTTAATTAAACCGTAATAGAGAAGCACACTACAGTCCTCACTTAAAATATGCACAAAATTAGTGGGGTGGGGGATGGGGGGAGAATGGGACACTGTAGATTCATCAAAAGACGATGGGAGCCACTCTGCCAAGGACACCTTGAGACCGAAGTTCGTCAGACTGATCTTTTCCTCCAAAGGCCCTCAAGAAAAAAATTACCCTCCTTTCCTACCCAATGAAATAAGTTTGTGGTTGTAAGTCAATCATAAAAATATTATTGCCAGATTGTGGCAATCTGAGAGTCACTTCAAAGTGCATTCATTTTCACACAGCCCCTTTGCACAGGCAGGAAGGCATATTGGGCCCCACATTTTCATACTAGACTAAAGGTGATGTAAACACTTTCTCCCTTGGCACCTATCTACCTGTTCACAGTGTTCTGGTGTCAGCGAGGGTACTGTTCACATAGATGGGTCAGGTTCATGTGGATTTAGTACTTGTCCTATCAGTTTTCTGGAAGGATCTTCTTGGAGGCCAATTTCTTGTGTAAAGAGAAAACTGATGTTGGTGGAAAAGAAGGAGGGGGAGAAGGAGAAAGAAGAAGGAAGTGTCAGGTACTTGGTAGAGCATCCTCGCTGTTTGACTGGTTCCATCTGGCTGTGTAGCAAGCAGGTGAGATACAACTGTGTCTTCTCGGGGAGAAGCGGAAGTCAGCAACCTCAGCAAATGACCAAAGATGGGCTTCAGTGGTGGAGTTAATGTGATCAATTAACAATGTTTAAAGAAAATTATGTTTACCCAGCTGTTGGCCTCATCAGGGAGAAAAAAAGAATACCTACAGTAATCATCTTAGAAAAGAGCTTAATGAGTTCTGAATCTCACATAGCACGTAAGAGTTCTACACTAAAGGTATTCACAAAGTATTAGTTGGCAAGAACTCTGGTGATTTAGCCATTCCTTCATGGGTTTTAAATTTTTGGAAACTAACTCAGAGAGTGATATGTTCAAGGTCACCCAGACAGAAAAGTCAAGACTAAAGCCTGGGACTTCTGAGTTCTGATATGAGATTTTTCTTCTGATAATGCTATTTTTTTCTTTTACTTTTAAATTCTTTTTTAATCTTTTATTTATTTATTTGGCACAAAGTCTCACCATGCAGTTCAGACTCCCAGTGATCCTCCTGTCTCAGCCTCCTCAACACTGGGATTACAGGCATGTGGCACCACACCCTGTTTTGGAGGTCAGCACGGCCTACCTCAGGTTCTGGAGATCCAACCCAGGTCCTGTGCTTGCCAGGCAGGAGCTTAGACCACTGAGCTATCTCCCTGGCCTATGCTACTATTTCTACTGCAAATTATAGTTTTTGAGACTAATGCTTTGAATCGAATGAATCAAAGAATAATTCCATTATTTCTTTGGGGTTAGCTTCCTTTTAAGATAGATGATTTTTTTTTTTTTTGAGAAAACATCTTGACCTTCTAGTTTCCACATGTTTAAGATGCTATTAAAATTTCAAATCCCATTTTCTTTCTTTTTTACATCCAGTAATGCTTTTTGAGAGACAAATTTACTGTATCAATTTTGAAAGGTAAAAGTTAGGTCAGTGCTCTTTGTACCCAAATTGTCTTCGCCATCCTGTCGTTGAATAAGATTTTGGTTTGGTTACGCTGACACTGAAGTTTATTCCACTTAATGTAAAATTTATGACGTGACCTTAACATTGTATAAGAGTACAGGCCCTGGGGTCAGTTGGCCTGAGCTATGAACCCAGCCTTCCACTTCCTAGCAGTAGACCCTGGGACAGATTTTTGAACTTCTCGGCATTTCAATCTTCTCTTCTCTAAAATGAGAATAATAAGTCTTTTCTCAAAGGGTTGTTTGAGTGAAAAGTAAAAGAGCTGGTGTGTGCAAAGTACTAAGTTACTGATGCATGGGAAGCATATAATACTGTTATTGCACAAGTTATTAACTCCTATTATTAGAAAAAAATTGAAAAATGATTTTATATCATTGTTATTTATATGAGCAATGCAAACTTGGCTTTACAAGACACTGACACTATGAAGTTTCATCACTGCATCTGATTAGACCTTTTTACACAAAATCTTCTGCTTGAATAATGTTACTTACCAAAACTGACTAAGTTTTACATATTGGGAAAATGTATTAATATGAGCCAGATTGGCATTCTGAGCATTTGTTTATTGAGAAAAAATACATAACTCAAGCACATTAAGTGGCTCTCATTCCCAAGCACAAATCAGTAATGCATAAATGCATATCCTCTCTATGTACCTCCTACGCCTAGGGTGCAGGACAGCCTTGCTTTATGTGTTATGCACATTCAGTACATGTTTAGAATTTTGAAATGTAGTGTACAAAACGAGCATGTCTACAGGTGTATGTTCCCAAAGTGTTTTTCCAGTATAAAATAGTAACTCTCCACTACAGACCACTGTACTTAGTGGTCCAATATGCTTGGTGCATGAAAACCAGCAAGCGAATCATTCAACATGATGGTAAATACACTTATGCCACGCACTGTGTGAAACCCTTTTGTACCAGGGAAGCTCCTGCCCACTCTTAGTCCTAGACTTCACTGTGCCTTGGATTCCCTCACCAGGAGATATTTCTTCGTGCATTTCCAATGATACCAGCATTCTCAGTCTTGCCTCACACTATGCAGTTTTTATGCTCACCTTTTCATCCTATTACAAATGTTTATTAACCATGATGACTTATAATAAAGAGATTGTGGCCTCTTTCACCTGAGAAAACCACAGCAGCAGGGCATTTTTTTTTTTTTTCAACGCTGTTGCTGTGCTGTCCTGTGACCTCTACTGCTAAAAGGCTCTCCCCAGAGAGACCATGGGAGACACCAGCTATGCAAATTTGCTATGCAAATCAGCCCTGATGTTCCCTGTCAGCTACAAAACCCACAGGACCCTGTGTGTGACCCACAGGCAGCTTCTGTGCTCCACAGCTGGTTAGGTGCAGACCTTGAGTAGTCTGCTGTGGTAGTGTTTGCTACTCAGGGACTCTCAGTTTCCTTATGGGATGCATGAAAATGACTTGCTAATCTCCCTTTTCTAAAGGTGGCAATGAGCATGTTGGCTGAAGGGGTTGTGTGCTGCAGGGAGAAGTGTACCCTCACTGGCAGAAACAGACATTTACCTTTGTTACTCTTCACATTAGGTTGGTTGGTAGGTATTAAATAAAATACATTGCTTTCATTTTAATACAGATCTGAAAGAGAAACAATGTGCACATTAGCTAGTGAAAAATAGTGTTTGATCAATTTTGCATGCCTCTGTATGTGTGTGTGTGTGTGTGTGTGGTATATGTTTTGATTTTTTGCTAGCTGAGCCAGCCCTGAGGGCAGGGCTGGCACAGCATGTGGTGCTGGGGATGGGACCACGGTCCTCTGCACCTGCTTAAGTTTGCCTAAGTAGGTGCTTTAGACTACTGAGCCATCTTGCCCACCCTGCATGCCTATATTTTGTAACCAGAACTACTTTGAAGATAACTGTATGTAATATAGTAACTATTTTTAATTTCTTATCATCCTGTTTTGAAATTCTGTTATCATTTTTTTTCTCTTTTTTGCGGTACCGGTGATTGAACTCAGGATCTACTGAGCTATCTCTCTGGCCCTCTGTATCATTTCTATTGCATTTTTTTTTTTCCTTTCTAAGGTACAAAAGGGAGAAAGATGTACTGGAAAGGTAGCAAAGTAGTCCAAAAATATTACTGAATTACTTTTTTATGTCTTAGAATAAAACAATAGTAAAAATAACATTAGAAATGATACAGAATTTCACTAAACAACAGGAATTCAACAATGTGTTGCATAATGTTGTCTTCAAATTAGTTGTCTAGATTGCCAGATATAAGCAGGAAAATTGGTTTAAAAAGTTATAAGAAATTAAAGAGGAGAAGAAAAAAAAATTAAACATTAATGACTCCTTTCATAGACTGGCAGAAATCAGCAGTACAATTATCCCAGCTATCTTGTATATATACATAAATATGTTTTCCATTCCTTCTTTTCTTCTTTTGTAACTTTCCTCAGTTGTTCCTTCCCTTTGAACAAAGTCTTTCCCTTTCACAGTGTCTACTGTACCTTTCAGATTTTATTTGCTCTGTCAGGTTCTTACACTAGTGAGATAATACGATGTTTGCACATGTAGGTCTGATTTATTTCACTCATAAGTGAAATAAATTGAAATAAATATAATTGCATCTAGTTACCTCTAAGAGCCTCAAGTTTTTTTTTAAGAGCCTCAAGTTTATTTTATAGCTGAGTAATACTGAATTGTGTAAACTTACCACAGTATTTTTTATCTATTCCTTGGTTAATGGACATTTGCATTGTTTCCAAGATTTAGCTGTGACAAGTTGCACTGCTATAAACATGGGCACACATATATCACTGTGGTATGATGTTTTCAATTCTTTTGGAAAAATTCCCAGAAGGGGGACAGGTGGGCTGAATGGAACCTCTAATCTTAGTTGTTTTTTTTAAGGAGTCTCCACACTGATTTCCATAATGGTTGTACCAGTCTGCAGTCCCACTGGTGGCGCAAAAGAGACTCCATTTTTAAAGGAGGGTCACTTAAAATCACTTAAATTATAGATTAAACTCATTCCCTCATCTCATCCCACGTAGCTAATCATAAATTCACTTTGAGAAAACCAGGGCCACAAACTAGGAACAAACAGTACAATTTGGGGAGTAGGGCCAACATTAAACCACATCGCCCCACGACAGATAGATGGCCTGCAGTATTCTGCTAAGCAGCCAGAATGAGCTGAGAGGGAAATGTAAACATTCTTGTAAAATCCCTGAAACGGAGGTAATGTGGTCACTATGGAAACCTGAAAAGTATATAACCTAAAAACAAAGCTCAGGTGGGTGCTAACAACTTCAGGAGGCCTGACCCCAAGTCAGGGTGTTAGTCAATCTCAAGCTCACAATCAAAGCTTTCCTGCTCCTTTGCAGTTGGTCTCCTTTTGGGGGCTTATCTTCACCAGCTGTTGTCTGCTGCTACACCACCAACAGTGCAGAGGGTTCCTTCTGCGCCACAGCCCCTCCAGCACTTGTTCTTAGTTGATTTCTTGATGAGAGCCCATCTTTCTGGGGTGATGTGGAATTCAGTGTTATTTCAATTTGCACTTCCTGAGTGATCAATGATGCTGAACATTTTTTTCCTATATTTATTTGCCATCTGTAGTTGTTCATCTGAAAAGTGTATATTCATCTCAGATGTCCATTTTTGAATTGGGTCTTTGACTTTGGGGGCCTCATTTTTTTAATTCTTTATGTGGCCATCTTGATAGAGAGGCAACTGCAATGCAGATGACAGCAACAATGTACAACATTTCCGTCCCACTTCCTACTATTTACACATGCATACATCCTAGTGGATTTGTCTTAAACGTAAAAGGGAGACTACATTCATGGAGGTGGCCTAAAGAGCTTGCTGACTGTTGTGTCACATGCTGTATCTTCTGGGCTCGGATCCTCCTCAGGCTCTATGTTCCTCAAAAGGAGAATCACCTTGTGCTTGCTGCCCCCCTGGCTGGACATGGCCCTCTGTGGGTGATGGCTAATTTTATGTCAACTTGGCTGGACCACGGTGTACAGGTACATGGACAAATGCTAGTAAGGATGCTTCTCTGAGGGCGTTTTGGATGAGATTTAACATTTAAACCTGACTATTTTGAGTAAAGCAAGTTACCTTTCCTAATGTGGGTGGGCCCCATCCAATCATTTTAAAATGAGGCCAGCACACAAGTCTGACTCTTGGCTGGAAGGAGAATGCTGCCAGCACACAGCGACACAGCAGCAAGGATTGGACTGCAGACTTTGAACTTGCCAGTGTTTGTAACTGCATAGACCAACTCCTTAAATAGGCCTTTGCATACGCATCCACAACCAACTGGTCCTGTTTCTTTGGAGCACCCTGACTAGCAGAGTGACCAGCTAGAATGCAACTGGCCACTTCCTTCCGTCTCTGCAGTGCTCACCTTGGTCACCAGCACCCTTGGTGCTGGACTCCTTCCTCCTGTGCTTCTCCCTTATTTTCTTGGGCTTCCCAGACCCCAGCACCGTGACACTGAAGGCTTGTTGTCTTAAGTCATCCTGTCTGCAGTATTCTGCTACAGCATCCAGAATGAGCTGAGAGAGGCCCACTTCCTAGTCCCCATCCTTCCATGTCCAGGATAAACACAGAGAGCCCTCATGTCTTCAGCACACAACTTTTCTTGTCTCCTCATGTTTACCTCTGATCGAATCATGCATATTCCTATGTTAACAGCGTTGCTGTAGTCTGGACCTCAGACCACTCCAGACACCTTTCCAAGTCCTCAAGGACAAAAATCCTCCTGCCCTCACGGAGCTTATATTCTCATGAACATACAAATAATCAGAGTTAGGTGGAAACATGAAATAGTGAGAAGTCGAACATGAGCTTGGTGACAAGAACTCAGCTGAGGGGAAAAGGAAGGGTGTGGCTCCAGACAGAGCAGTCAGGACAGGCATCAATGTGAAGACAGCATTGGAGGTGAGATGGGGTATGGGGGGATGGCACGGACACCTTGGCATAGTCGCTGAAGCCAAGGTAGCTGTGAGTGGGGAGGGCCTCTCTCAGCTCATTCTGGCTGCTGCAGCAGAATACTGCAGCCAGGATGACTTAAGACAACAAGCCTTCAGCGTCACGGTGCTGGGGTCTGGGAAGCCCAAGACCACGGCATTGGGTGAGGGAGGGTCTGCTTCCTTGCAGACAGCTGTCGTCTCACTGTTATCTCACCTGATGGAAGGGGAGTCTCTGGGTTGTGAGTTTCTTTGTTTTAGAGCTCAGGCCATCCCCCCAAGGCTCTGTCTCCTGACATCATCTCTCTGGGGTTTGACAGAACTTCAACACTTGAATAGGAGAGATTGGGTATGAACTTTCAGACCATGGCAGACCTTAGGAAGAGATGCTTGTGGAACAATGAAAAGGCTGGGGGGGCTGGAGCTGAGTCACTGTCTCAGGTACAGTGCTCCTGTGACTCCTGATCTGCCCACCTCACCACTGAAAACTTGGGGCCGGCTCCAGTCCTCTCTCAGCCATGATCCTAAGCAGATCTTCCAAGTGTTTTCTTAGACCTTGTCTTGCCCTATCTCCATCTATTTCCTCTATTCAGAATGAACTTGCAGAAATGCAGAAGCACAGGCTAGAATTCCTCCCAGGTTGCCCACAGCCTTGGGCTCATCCAGGTGCTTAACCACTTTCCTACTCAGTCCCAGTCCACTGCTGCAGTGTCATTGGTTCCATCCTCCGCACAGGGCCAGGAGGTACTTGTTATCTCTGATCCCAGGCCTTGTGAGTGCTGCTTCCTCTTTGAGAAACACCTCCTTCATTTCCTTTCATCATTTATTGCAATCCTCCATGACTAAGAAGGCCGGGCTGGCTGGTTCTCCCTCCTTGTGCAACATCACCTTCCACGTTCTCCTTCGCTTCCCTGGTTTACCTTCTCCACTCTGTGTGCTTCCCCCTGAGCTGCAGCATCTCTCCAGCCTCCTGTCGTCCCAAGTCCTCATCCTCTCCTCATTGCGTGGGCTCCCCTGTGATGCTTTTTCATTTTTAAATTTTTTAAAAATCTCCCAGCATCTATCACCTCACATGATACATAGGAGGCACTGCAAAATGTTGGTAGAATGAATGAATAAATACACACAAAAAAAATCCCTCGGTGGAAAGCTGTGGGTTACAGAGGCAAAAGAGAGAGGGAAAAAACCCAGAAGCTGCATGTGACCTCCTCCATAAGAATTTCAGAGAGAAGCAGGTCTGTAACTCCCAGGCAGCCATCCAGAGGGGCTCAGGAGTGCTTTTGCTGCTGCTACCTCTATGGGTTAGGATGAGTTTGAGATCAACTGGATTACCCTAATCCTCCTTTAGAGCCATGACAATAAGCCTATTTCCAGGAGAGTCTACTGAGGCACCCCAATCTCTCTTGTCCTTTTTGGCCCACGCAGAGTGAGACTATCTCCAAACAAAGCAATCTCCTTGATTTCACAGATGAGGAGCATGTAATCCCCTTCCTACATGTGGCAACAAAAGAAAATCTAAAATGGCATAAAAATGTAATAGCAATATCATACAGACAGAAAGGAGCGGAATCAAAATGAAATATGACCAAATGCAATCAGCAGATAACATCAGGAAAAAGGTGGCTGTCATTTTCATTTCTTTCATACACTTCTTAAAGAAAATTATGTCATTGAGACTATAAATCAGTTTTCTTTCTGGATGTTACTTCTTAACGCTTCTGCCATTTGTGGGTGGTGAAACATTTTCTGTGTCTCCCAAGTTTGAAGCTGCCTCTGGATTTCACTCAGGGGTTTAATTTGTAGAGCTCTTAAAGAAGCAGAGTCCCTAAACACCTCCAGCTCACAGTCTTCTCCTTTTGTCTCCGATCAAACCCTTGATTAAAACGCATTGTGCATTGATTGATTAATAAACATGTTTCAGCAGCTCTGGTACTCAGCATCTAGCGGGGAATGGCTTAGCTTAGATCCCCAACCCTGCAATTGAAGGCAGAACACACCCGGCCCAAGGGGGCTGCAGGCGCGATGCCAAGTGTGGGCTGCACATGGAATGGGAACACTGGTGATAGGTGTGGGCTGCTGGGAACGTCCCAAGAGCGGCTCGCCTCATGCTACAGACAAGGAATCCAGCTGTCTGGAGGTGGAAGAATCTATGGCTGGTGCACACTGCAGAGACTCGGTTTCAAAAATCTTCTGCAGGATGCACACATTAGGAAAAAAACCTCACAATAGAAACGTGCTGAGCACAAAGCCCCGGAGCACAGAGCTCTGGGGGTCAGTCTGCAGCTGCGTGGACAAGGGTTTCTCAGCTTATCTGAAACACTGCTGACAGGACTAACTGCCCTTTGAGAATGAAGCCAAATACAACCAACTGACCCGAATAAGCTCATCATCTTTGCATAGGAACAGAGGAATCTGGGTAGAGCTGAAATCACCAGCAGGAAATCTGTGGAGTGGGATGGCCTAGCTAATGCCATGCGTTGCCAAGACCTCGGCCAGCAGAATATGTGCTCAGCACAGTGTGTGTGTGTGTGTGTGTGTGTGTGTGTGTGTGTGTGTGTGTGTGTGTGTACACATTCCTATGATGTGTTACTACTCATCCAATCTCTTACCAGCTAAGGTGTGGCACGGGAAAGACCAGACCTGAACCAAAGGGTGGAGCAGGGCACCAGTCCATACTCCGTGCCTGTGTGTCTCTGTCATTCTGTTGGCCACCTATGGCACCATCCTCATTTTCTCTCTTACGAAGTTCTCCTATTCTGTAGGATAAAACAGGGGTTCTGGTGATACTAGGAGCTGGCATGAATGCTGGGGAGAGGTGGAACACAGATACCTGCTCACTAAGCCAGTCTCTTGGGCTCCTCCATGGGTGCCAAGGGAACTGGTGCTCTTGTCAAGCAGCTTTGGGCCTGCCCCAACCCCTGCAGGGTGTCCCCAAAGATATTCAGACTGTAAGCACCAGGAGGACAGGATTATCTTTGCTTTTCTTGGTCATTAATTATGTACCATGTACTCAGTGCTTTCCACAGAGCTCAGTGCAAGCATGGCACTCAATGTCTACTGGGAAGTATGACCAAGGGTCTGGGAGGGAGCTTGGGGCTTGATCCTGCCTTCCTTTGGAGGCAGTGATGAGCGCTTCCCTTTGGAGGGCTAGGTGCCAGCTGGACACTCCTGGGAAGGATGAAGATGCTTTTCTGGGAGTTTCCAGACTCTTGAGTCAGGACGACACTGTGCCAACTCAGGTGACAGAGGGACCAAGCCCTAGGTGGAGCTATGCCCTGCAGCTATGGCTAGGGACCTGTCTGGTTACTTCCCGGTTCTGGTGGATAGTAAAATAACAAAAATCCTAGAACTTAAGAATTTTTCTGAACCTAATTAAATTTTTCCAACACTTGTTCTTTGAGTTATACAGGTACATATTGCCCAGAATTGATTGCACAGGCATTCATACAGGTAAGCATGAACATCATTTTGCCAACCCTTGCATTGTGGAGGGCCTTGGGCTTCACAACAGAAGGAAACCATACTTCCTTGACAATTTGGTCATTCTTCCACTCCTTGTATTTACCTCCTTTGAGCCTCATGCTCTACAAAATGAGGACCATCAAGCCTGCATACAAAGAGCATATGGTAGAACATGCTCAAGTGTCCTGAAAAGCCAGACTCTGTCTTGTCAGTGGCAGGGCCTGCCTGCCCTTTGCACTTTGGATGCAGTAGCTGGGGAGGATGCTCTAGACCTTGGCCCCAGGTCAGTCTCCAGGGACTCTAAGGGACCTTGTACCTTGGTTTATCTGTTATAGGAGGAGAGGAATGTAGCCATGGTGTATCATTCACAGGAATATTCTGTGAAAAGTCAGCAACTTAATTCATCAAAAGCACTTAGAAGAGGCACAGCACAGGGACAAGGCTAGATATGAATGCTTGTTGTGGCTGAGACCTTGGCTCAGTGCACAAGGTTGATTCTGAGCTGCAGGTTTCCATAGCAGGGGAGGAGTCCCTTAGCATTTGTTCTCAGTCATGGGACAGGAGTGCCAGGTCAGCAGATCTGGGCCAATGAAGGTGGTCCCAAAGGCATGTCAGATGGAGGAGAACCACTTGGAAGAGAAGAGCTTTGGGAGTAATTAGAAGAGCTTTTGGCCCATTTCCTCCTCCTTTGTTGATCTCTCTCTCTCTCTCTCTCTCTCTCTCTCTTTCTCTCTCTCTCTCCTTGTTTTCTTTCCCATCAACATAAGCTACCAAATTTAAGAGACCCTGGGAGGAGATGTGAGGGCAGCCAAAAGTCCAGCTGGGCGTGGATGAGGAACCAGGCTAAGCCCCTTGCTGTCCAGGTCCATCCGTTCAAGTGTCCCCAGTTAGCCACCAGCGAGGCATGAGCCCAGAGCTGCACTGCTCTTTCGGCCACTCACACAAAATGCAGCCAGTTCGGCCAGACACTGGGTCTGGTGTCCATCCCATCCTTCTGCATGGTGCCCCACAAAGAGGCAGGACCACAGCAACAGCACTCCTTTGTGCTACATTTAATACTGTGCCAGGCGCTGACAGGGCCTCCGAAATGCTCCTCCATGAGGATAACAAGAAAAGTCCTTTATGTGTGATTCTGCAAGAGAAGACATACTCTGTGCTGGCCTGCATCACTTCTTTGATTATTCAGACTTGAAGTAGGATCAGGGAAGGTGTCACTATTTTATTTTGTCCTTTTTCATCTCATCAAAATTTCCTCCCACTTCTTTGAACTGAGTCTAGGTCTTGTTCTCTTTTATAAATTTTGCCTCAAAGATACCTTTTTTTTCCCTATTTTACCTCAAGAATGACTTTAATGATCTGTCTATAGTTTATCCTCTTCCTCCTGTAATGTAAGTGGCTTAGGAGGCTTCATGTAGCTTATTGTTTGAATTCCAAATTGCTTTTAAAAAAGTAAATCAATTCCATCTTGGCAAGACATTATTACATTCTGCCCACACAAGTATATTGCCCGCAATTTTCTCTTCCCATCATAAAGCATTTATTTAAAATAATTCTGATACTTAAAATCTTAGTACTGTGTTGCTTATTAATGCAATAACATGATTCCTACAGTAGAAAAGAATGTAGAGATATAAAATGGGAAATAAACATGATGGATATAATCTTCTGCATTGAACTAATAGAGGAAGCAAAGAGAAAGATAAAGAACAATGCACAAATCTCAATAAGATGAGTGGCCCAGCTGAGATTAGAATTGACATCTTCTCATCATTTCACAAGTTTCCCAGGCAGATCACCAAAGGCCACACTAGAAAAATTGTGAGCATCTGAGAATGCAGAGACATCTAAAATGTTCAAATTGGACAAATAATTTTTTTCCATAAAGGGTTTTCAAGAAGCACATTTTAAGGAAACTGTTGTTTTTTAAACTACACTCTTTATCCACATTTAAATTCTGTACCATGTTCCACCTAAATTAAGATAAATGAATTTATCTGGATAATGGGAACAAATTACTGCAATTTAAGCAATTTAAAGCTTAATCATTTCACCAATGATATTGAATGTGGTGTAGCTTTTGCTGCAGTCCCCCCACCCCAAACTCATATGTTGTCACATGTCTTGGGGCTTTAGAAATGAGATTTAGTATTTAATGAGTAACAAGTCCTATAATATTTCAGTTCTAAATAGAGGTAGGAAATCAAGGATGTTCACAATGAATATAAATGTAAAACAGTGAAATAGTTCTGCTGAACACCTAAGAGCTAATCATATATCCTTTTAGTTAAATCCATGACATTATAGTCCAGTTATGCCATTCGTTCAGACACAAGCAAAGACAGAATAACAAACTAGTGTGGGATGAACTGGTGCCCCCTCCCCCAATGTGCCTATGGAAGGCCCAACATCAGTGGCTCTGATAGAAACTGTATTTGGAAATAGGGCCTTAAAAGAGGTAATTAAGTTAAAATCAGGTCATTAGGGAAGGCCTCCCTGCAAGAATGGCTTGGTCCTCACAAGAGGAGGAAGGACAGAGACATTCCAGAGGGAGGCTGACCTTGAGGGGACACAGCAAGGCAATGGCCATGGGTAAGCCAAGGAGAAGCCTCAGGACAGACAGCCTGGCTGACACCTGTTTTCTTTTTGAGTTTAGTCAATTTTGTTTACAGCTTTTTTTTTTTTTTAACATTTCAGAGAATTGCACAATCACATTTCTCATTTTCTGGCCTGCAAACAGGCACCTTCAATAGAAATTTTTTTTTTTTGAAATTAACAAATTAGGCACATTCAAAATGCAATAATTGCACACATGAAAATTAATTCATAAAGTATAATTTACTAGGATGTATCTCAAGAATCTAGGAATAGCCACCCAGGAGAAATCGGACCAAATTTAGTAACCACTGTTGACATATCCAAAGTCAGAACTATCTAAGCTTCCAAACTAAGCATGGAGGTTAGCGATAGCCCCCTGGACAAGAGTGCCGGCTCACCCCTGTCCTGACGGGTCTAAGAGCTGGAAGCCCGAACACTAGACCACCTCCCTGAACTGTGACTGAGTAAACAGCAAGCACCTCAGCTTCTCTAACAGCCAGGTGCCAAACTTGTGTACCATTATATGTACAGAAAGTTAAAGTGTTCATGAGCATAAAAAACAAGTAGTCATTAGGTATTCTCTTCCCAAAGCTCATTACCTGTTATACCACAGAGTGACAGACAGTAGAATGTGTGTGTGTGTGTGTGTACAGTAATAGACACAAATGCCTACCAACATCTCTACCTTGGGCTTCTGGCTTCTTGAATGATGCATGAGTTACCGTGGTTCAGGTCCCTTAGTTTGTGGTTCTTTGCTTGGTGGCTCCTGCAAATGAATACACTTAATGAACCTAACACTCGTTTCCTCCCACCAGCTTCTGTGCCTATTTATCGTAGATGAGCTACTCCTCCATGTACTCATAACACAAGGATGAGGAGCCAGAAGGAGGACTCAGGATAAGCTGAGAGGATCGACTTCACCTTCCCATGAAATGCTACTTTCCTCTGCCTGAAAAACTCATCCTGTTTCCTCTATAGGCTCTACAGTGGCTGGGATTTTCTCGCAACTTTCTTCAACTTCTTGGGGCAGTAGCCATTGCACCTTACAAATCACTTTTGCCTGTGCACACACCACACCACACCACACTAGACTTGTGTACAGTGCTCACCTCTTCGCAAGTTTGTGCATGCATTCAAAGGACAGACTCATCTCCAGAGCCCAGGACTTGACAGGTAGGAGCCACTCATTAAATGTCTGTTGAATGAATAAGTGAAATAATGACTGACTGACTGAATAAATGAAATAGAAGATCTCCACTTCCCCTGAGACAAGCCTGTAAATAATTAAGTCCCAGCACAGTTCTAAGTAAAGTCATATCTACTGGCTGAGGAAGAAATGCATTAAGTGATACAAAGCTAAAAAGACAGTAAAATCAGTGGAAAAAAAAGTGTCGCCTGTTGAGTTATTTTTTAATAGGGGAGAAAGTAAACTGAGGATGAGAAAATAGAAAAGTAGAAGCAGAGACCTTTACAATCTGAAAAGGCTGTATTTTGTCACAGACTTGGCTAGACAAATGCTCGTGTGAGGGAAGGAATCACAGAGCAATTGCTATGACTCAGGCCCAAGAGCATCCAATTTAAAAGCAATGCCCTCATCATAAAATTCAACAACCAAATACTCAAAGAATACACAGTGTGCAGCTGAAAAAAATATAGACAAGAGTCCTGGAGGGAAGCATAAGTGCTCACCAGTAAACAGAAGCAAGAGAGATGGGAGAAGAAGCAAACAGAACTGAACTATGTATGCATGCTCTTCTAACCAGCCCCAAACACATGAGCTAATGTGACATGGTTTATGTGTGCGGTGGGGGAAGGACACTGTAAATCACAAAGCCTCAGAAAGCAGCAGTGGCTTGCTGCTGCTCAAGACTAGAGAGGACATGGGAACATTGTGAAGGGACAGCTTTAGAAACCAGGCAGTAACAAGGCCCCCTTGTCCACCTCTCCTCACTTGTATTATTGTCCTCAATCAATAATGAAGCTGGCAGGGCTGGCCTGATAGCCCAGCAGACTAAAGTGGCTGCTAGCCCCACCCGTGGCAATGAGTGTGGTGGTGCACGCCTGTAATCCCAGCACTTGAGAGGCTGAAAACAGGAAGATCACGACCGAGTCCAATCTACATAGGGAGACCTTGTCCTAAATACAGAAAAAGAAACAACAAAAAAACAAAATTAATGAACCTGGCTAGTGTGAGACACAGAAGAGGAACCTGGCAGTTTAGGCAAAATCAGGCAAAAGGAGAAGCCGGCCTCGGCGTGCAAACAATGAGGGTGACCGTGGAAATCATAATTGCGCAAGTTTGTAATATTGTGAGTAATAAAAATCTGTTAACATCTAGAGGGAATAAACCCAAAAGTAATAAGAAGCTGAGCTTTATGAAGGAAAAAAAAAGGCACACCAAATTTGATTGCTTTTCTGATGGAATTACACGATTACTAGTTTAAGGGAGTGGAGCAGATGTGATAGATTTGAATTTTATTAGAATGTTTGCAGGAACGTCTCACACAATTTCCTCCATAAAACTAAGTGACTTTGGCTTTTTTTTTTTTGTGACTTTGGCTTGAACATGGACTGAGGTGCCAATAAATGAAGGGAAACGATAGCTTACAATGAGTCTCAGGGGAAGGTGTTTAAGAGGTGACCCTCAGGCTGCTCGCCCTGTGGGAAGCAGTAAGAGTGGCAGTCAGGAAACACAAAGATTTATGGATAGGATTAGAAACTTGGTTAAAAATGTGAATTTGGACAAAAAGAAAGCTAATATATACATATAGACGCTTAGGAAAAGAAATATATTTGGGAAATATTTTCAGAATTGTAGAGAGAAAAGGAACTAAAGTTAATATTACTGAGAAGGTCCTAGAAGTGGTTTGCTATAAATGTGAACTCTAATATAGACATAAAATAGAGGCTAAATAACCTAAACCATGTCCTAACAAGGACACACTACATACCTCGCTCAAAATAAAGTTTTAGGTTCACAAGGGCTGAGTTTTACTCATTTTTGGATTGTATCATGGTAAGATTTAACCTTTAAATTTAGCATTAAAACTTTTCAAACAGTTGAAATGAGCTGTCTTGGTTGAAGGACAGGTCCCCTGCAGCCTCTCTGAGGTTCTGCCTTGCCTTTTATCTGGCTCTCAGTGAGGCTCAGCTGGACCCCAACTATTTCTGGGTGCAGCCATGACAGATTCCGGAGGCATTCTAAGTGCCACTGTGGAGGTCTACAACTGTCATTGCCTTTAGAAATCTTTTTCTGAACTTCAAAAAAGCCCTTCTGCAAATGCTTTGGAGTAGATGATGTGAAAAATAATGATTACATCCTAGACTCGTCCACTCTTAAATTCATGGATTTGGAATAAAGTCATAATCTCTCTTATCAAAGTGGTGTAGTAAGTAGCTTGAAGACTGATGCCTAGCTCAACTGCCTGCTAGCTGGGGGAGCCTGGGCCAGTTACTTAATATTTTAGTGCCTTAGTTTCCTCATATATAAAGAGCATGACATTTGGGTGCACATTGTGGCATTAAGTGACTCAATGAATTAATATTATGAGGCACACAATGAGCCTTCTACAAACGTTAGCCATTTAAAATAGATCCATGGTGCACAGCCAACAAACTTAAGAGATCAATTTCAGAGAACAAATGTAGTCACTGCTCTACTTATTCATCAAGGACTTTGCTGCAAGCCAAACATGAGTTCCATCTCAGTAGGATCACATAATCTAGTAGACTGTGTAGTCTAGAAGGAGACACAGTGAGAAGGCTCTAACCTCACCCTGCCATGTTAACTTAAGTGTTTTTGTGCACAACTGCTATGTAGCTACAGAGTGAGGAGACACTATTTCTGTAGCCTTCTTTAAAGCCTTTGAAGGCAAAGTGCTGTAAAAGAGAGGGCAACAATTTACAAGGCCGCAAAGGGCTTAAAAGGGAGCTTGGTTTTGGCACAATATAAAAATGAGTTAAGAAAGAGAAGGCACTGCTCACTATGACTGCAACATGGCACTCAACTCTATCAGAGGATAGCTCCATAAAGCAAGTGGTACCCAGTGGAAAACCCTGCTATCTGTGGTCTGTGGGCCATTTTCCTCATCCTGGACTTCACCATTCTTCACCTGCCTAGCCACGGTCTGGCAATTTTGCCTCCTTGTAACAGAGACTCCTTTACAAGGGAAAGATCTGAAGACACAACCAGTCCTCCTAACCCATGTTAAGCTGATTTCCAGCTTGCTCTCCTGCTGGGAGCAGACTTGACCCTGGTGCCAGTGAACCCCAGAACCACACTTGCGTCCATAGGCTTACTTCTTGTTTCCTCAATTACATACTTTCTGAGTGCATTTTGAAGCTGCTGTCAGGACAGGGAAGATAATTTCGTGGACTAATAGGCTTCCTGATTTAGCCAAACTAAGGATTGATTCCCCTCTTGCTTCACCACTGCTGTTAATTAGACTCTAGAAGTGGCAAGTGACCAAGTCTGACCTGCTGGGATCCACAGAGTCAAGCCTGTGGCTGGTGCCCCCTGTAATATCCCTGTCTCCTTTTAGACTCATCTGTGTCTATCTGTTCCATAGATGCTGACCTGGGCACTGCCCTTGCTAATTTTTCCTGGCATCCCCCCCCCCAATCCCAGAGGGAAAGAGAGGCAGCTTTCCTGCTCCTAGTTTGTACCTCTTTTATCTGCTTTCTTTGCTGTGAGAATAATCTTTCTGCAAAGTTAGTCACATGTACTGTCTATCCAGGGGCTCCTGTGCCCTCCAGGGTGGTCTCGGTGCAGATCAGATCTGGTGCCTTCTGGTCTCTTTGGTTCCTTCTCTTAGTGACTCCCAGTCTTCCCATACTGCAGCCTGAGGTACTTCCTCCTTGGGTTGGACTCTACAGCTGCTCTGTCTCACTTCCCCTGATGGCTAGGCCAGCTCCTGAGAGATGCCTCCTTGCCCCCTCTGGCTTCTGCTTCATAGTTTCTCTACTGTGGTCTTTATTGTGCCCTGGGAAACCAATCACATGTCTGTAAGCAATGGGGGGGGGGCAGGGGCTCTTTTATCCCTCCGTGTTGCCAACTTGGTGCACAGAAGACCTTCAGCTGGATGAATGGACCCAGACCACACTCACAAATGTGCCTGCTCTCAAGGCAAATAAGTGCCTTGATCTAAGAAGCCTTGGCTTTGTGAACAGCATACTGGAGGTAGAAATAGCTAGGAAAAGGACACAAACTAAACATCGCTCCAACAAGCCAGCAGACAACCTGCCAGCCTATAGCTCTTGGATTCAGAATCCCTGGCATAGAAAATATTAAATTTGGGTCAATAATCCCTGTGGAAACTATATGAGAAAATGGAAGAAAGGGCCCATACTTAATTATAGGTTTGCAGATGATGACAAAAATGTTGGATCAAAGTGACCCACCCAAGTACAAATATTATCACAACACACTTTGTCTTGAGTACCTCTGAGGCCAGAGGGGTGGCACCTGCCAGCCTCGCCCCTCTCCCGCCCTTCCTCACACTCTCCCGTGTTGCACTGCTGGTGGTTCCTAAGAACATGGTACAGGACAGGCCTCCTGTCTTCACGTGTGCCACTTTCACTACCTTCTTCCTTCATCCTCTTCTCAGAGTTTTCTGGTGAACCCTTGATCATCCTGAAATACTTGACCTTGCTGTTACTTTCTTGAGAAGCTTCCCAAGAGCTCCCTGCAGAGCTAACACTTCCTTGTTGCCACCAATACATTTTTGATCTGTTCGGTTCTGTGTTGGACCCCAAGGTGCACTGATGTCCCTTATACTCATGTTCTCCTCCCACATAAGTGTCTGAGACTCTAACATCATATCTGGCTCAGATTAAGGATTCAAATTATGGATTGAAATGAACTTGTTGAATTCACATGAAAGAGACACTAGGCCGAAGGGCTAGCAGGTACTTTGATTGATTGCCAGAAAGGGTAACTATGGGGATATCAAAGCTTTTAGTTAAATAAATTGAAGGTAAGAGCAATTACAGAAAACACTTCATGTTCTTAGGGTACAAATAGGAGTCACATGGTAGTTTTAGACTGCTTTCTTTCAAAATACACCAAAGCACTGTGAAAAACCCAAAACAACTTTTGCAAAGTGGCATGTTACACCAGGTATTTAAATTATATTTTCCCTGTGAGTTTATTCAGAGTAATTGTACAATAAAGAAAAGTACTTGGCTTCAGGTCACTCTGCATATATAGCTAAATTATGCAATTAGATGACATGTAATTAACCAGAATAGCAACGCGGCCAATCTAAGGGGGCCAGTTCGTATCTGAGTGACTCATAAAAGCATTCTGTAGTTAAATGATAGGCACCTATGAGCATAATGAATTGCAGCTTACCGGCAGTCTAATGAGTCCCTCATGTGACCTAAGAGATAATGGAAAGAGAACTCAGAGATGGGGTGGTGTCAGTGAGAGTTCTGCCCAAGAGGGAGCTGAGGTGTCATCTTGATTCTTATTATCCAAAACTTCTAATGGGACTGGAAATCTCTTATATACTGCTGCCATCATTATCATGTTGACCCTTCCAATACCAGAAGCCATAGGGAACAACCAAGCTGCCCGTCACATGAAGAATGGTTGAAAAAGATGTGGTATTTTCATACAATGGAGTATTACTCAGCTGTAAAGAATGATAAACTCAAAGTCTTCATATTTAAGTGGATGCCACTTGAAGATATACTTATAAGCAAAATAAACCAGACCTACATGTGCAAATATTGTATAGTCCCGTTGGTATAACTCAAAAGAAGAATTGCAAATAGAAATGTATAACACAATTAAAAGGAAAGCGAGAACTTGAGGATTGGACAATGAGGAGAGGGCAAGGAGAAAAGCTGAGAAACACGACAGGGACAAAACCATTCATTTATACATACTAGATGGGTAAGACAATGATCCTGAGAAACATCAGATTTTTGAAACTATCAGTTAAGTGGTAGGATTCTCACCCCAACTAACTATATATGCTGATACCTGTGAACCAAGCAACTGCACTGAATTTAACAAAGTGTAATAGAAGGGTCACACTCCAAATGCCTGCCATTCTGGTCTTCTAAATATGTACTTCTTGTCATGACATACCAGCTATTACTATACTGTCTTTCAAATAAAACTTTTTAAAAGAGTAATAAATGAAAAGTAAGACAAAAAATGTAAAAAAAAAGCCACAGGGACGCAACGCTAAGTTAATGCTTATTTTAAATCAACCTGAAGAAGGTGATTACTCAGGAAATATCTCAAGCCAAACAGTCATTATACACAAAACAGGGGCAGAAGCTATCCAAACACTTTTTTCCTTTTCCTCTAGTGATTTATATATGACAAGCAGAAATGACTTAATAAAGCCATATGCGAGAAATGCTATGTCTTGCAAAGATCAAGGATTTCAGTCATCATGTCTTGTGTTTTTGTTTTGAGGGTGGGTCTTTGATTTTGGTTTGCCTTTTCACATGTGGAGGCACTCCAGTCTTCAAAGGGTCCAAAAATAGGGGCAAGTAAACATCCATCAAGAATTGGCAAATTACCTCTATCTTGATCAAGAGGAGTCCATCAAATGTCTTACTTGCTAGTGGCTACAATTTTTTCTTATTGTAAACTTCAAAGTGAGAAAAAACCCAGTGAATCACAAACGTATTCTACATTCCCCAACACCATTTATCCTAGCACCTGCCTTGAAAACGCTTTTCATCCATCAGAGGAATCAAATCTGTCACCACTCTTGTATTTTCCTTTTCAAAATGGCTTGAGTATACACAAACTATGCTCATGGTCAAATTAAATTTGAATATATAAAAACCTGGAAGGAGACACATTAAGGAGTTCCCTGGCAGAAGAGTGGCAAATTATTCTTTTTGCTCCCTATTTTCCTTCCCTCCTTAGTGGCGATATATGACTTGTGTGAACAAAGACAGAAAAATTGCTTTATAAAGGATAGAAAAAAAATCTTACTCTGAGTAGCCAACTATCTCATCCTATGGCCTAAACTCTACAAAAGCCAGCAGATGGCTTCGCCAATGGCGAAGTGCATCACAGGGCTGCTTTCTCTATGCGCTGCACCTTCTTCCGTTATTCTTCTCTCAGAGATTTCTGGTGAATGGATGTGTCACAATGCTGAGGCCCTTATGCACCACTCCCAGGTCAGGAAACCTGTAGGGAGCTTCTGTGATGTTACAACTCAGTGTCTACTATGGATCACGCCACCACATAGATGGGTGATTGACATTTGGAGAAGACGGAAGGGCAGAGTAGCAGGAAGAGAGGCAAGAAAGCTAGAGGCACACACACTTCTAAGGTTTTTATTAAAAAAGGAGTCAATGCAATCGCTTTGGTGAAACAAAGTTAACCAAATAGGTTGGAGGCACAGAGATGAAATGATTGATGTGATGACTGGTAACCTTATTCCTTGACCAACTCTATTGTGATCAGAGTGTCCTTTCAGAGATGATGGCTCTGGCCAGATAGCTCAGTGGACTAAAACACCTGCTTAGGCAGGCGCAGGGACCGGGGGTTCCTACATGCCCTGCCGGCCCCACCCCTGGGGCAGCTGACACAGTGACTGAGACTAGGTGTGGTGGTGCACGCCTATAATCCCAGCGGTTGGGAGGCTGAAAACAGGAGGATCACTGAGTCTGATCTGTAATGAGACTCTGTAGGCCCATTAAAAACAAACAAACAAACAGAGATAATGGCTCATGTAAGGGAGGCTGAGCCCATAGATCCCAGAGCAATTTGCTCCCTGCTGTTCCTCCTCCTCTAGGCCTTTTAGATAAGGGGAATGTTCAAAAACCTAAATAGTTTTAGACAAAAATTTTAATGCCTTGATTTGTAAGCTTCTTTAAATGCAGAGACTGCAACAAAGCAGATCTATCAAAATGGTGCCCCAGCCTCAGGCTGAGGATGTCCCCTGAGGCTGTATCTGTGAGTCACCAAGCCACTGCCTTGGCCACAGTTTTTCAGATCTGTATGGTTTGGAAGCACTGCTCATGGTCCTAACTTTGGGGATGCATTGACCTTCAGGGTCCAAGGACAGGGAAGGACTATGGTAAGTGCAGAAGCCTTTATAAACTAGTAGTGTTTGTTGAGCATCTCTATGAGTCATCTACCTAATTTAAGTCCTCAGAATAACCATAAGAAAGGTAAAGATCATTAGTATTTTACAAATAAGCAAAATAAATCTTGGAAAGGTCCACTCTTGAGCTCTTGCCAAAAGCATACATGACTACTAAGCACTGCAGCTAAGATGCCACTTCTGGCCTGACAGGGAATCCCAACCTCCTCCCTTGCCCTTGCCCTCGCAGCAGCTGCTATCAAACTTTAACCTTTGGCTTTGCCCTTCAGGTTACTTGGTGCATTTCTCTTGGCCTTCCCCATCCTTGCTCTGACCCCAGTTACAACTCTTATTCCTCTTAAGGAATAAAAACCTTCCTCTTAAGGTTTTTGTGGCATTTGAAAAACCTTCCTTGAAAATTTCTTCAATGGTATCTTCAGATCTTCTGAGGAAAAAGTGTCATAAAATTAACATTTAAATAAAATACCATACAGTAGGGAAATCATATTTAGGTTTTTAGGCATCCTGTATATTAGACAAGTAAATCCTCTTTGAATTTCCATAATGCTGTACCCAGATAAATGCACACATGCATACAAGACTAGAAACATTTTTTCAATCAGAAACCATATTCACTTTTGAAATAAGTATTCAATATTACTCCCATCCTCAGCCACGATCTCCACGATGCTTGAATAAACAACTGAGTTGGACAGAGATTCACTGGGTTTTTTCTTTCTTCATAGTGTGAAAAATAATGGTTATAAAATGTATTTTAAGAAAGCAAAACAGAACCATCTCTAATGCTTTGCAGAATGCGGCCTTTACATCCCTGGGAAGCTGACCTTCTGACAGCCAGAAGATCAAGCCCACAAGTTTCATTTTTGATGGCCACAGCCATTTTTTAATTAAGTAAACACTCAAAGTGAGACAATAACAGCTTATATATAGGATTGTCTGGTTTTTCTAAAGGAGACAGGTATAGGCATCAATATTTATAGAGAAAATATCTCCATTAAAATAATTTAGCAAAATCACTATCAAAAGACATACAACAATGATGAAGTTTCAATCAAATAAAAAAGTAACTAAAATCACAATGCTGATTGCAAAGGAAGACAGATATCAATATATCAACTAGAAATAAAAATATACCTCAATCTGAATTATATCCAGCTTCAGAAGTGAACAGGGTCCTCCTAGAAAGTTCTGTATACAGTTTTTCTACCATAATTACTAAGGGACAGAGGGGGAAAAACTAAGAAAATCTTGAAGTAAATTCTGAATTATAAAGAAAGAAAAAAATTTTAAATAGCAAACAGATGTTTGCTTTGACTCCCTGTCTTATAATAAATGATGATTTGAATAGCAGATTTTCTAAAAACGAGACAAATTTGTATGTGACTGCAAATAATATGGACAGTGGAGAAAAAGAAGGCTGATTTCAAATTTGGGTTTGATATTTAAATGTCACACTGATAGCTGAACACTGTGGCATAAATAATCAATTATTGTGAAATTGTCCTGTAAATTGCTCAGTCCTTTAGTCTACACTCAATAAAATATATGACTTGCATAAGAGAAAAAAATATATATATGCCTTGCTGCAGTTTACTCACTACAGAAATGCAGGGTATCAATCATCCCTGGTGGCTTTTATTGCTTTCCAGGCAGCAAGAGCTGTATTTTATTGACTCTAGGCATTTAATTAGTGGGTATTATTAAAGTGCAATTTTCCATATTAAACTCTTTTCTATGTAAACTAGCTTCCTGCTATATTGACTTGTATAATGACAGGGTTATCTTGAGTTCACTCAGCAGCCAGGTAATAACTCATCTTTGTCTGTTTTCTGATTCTACTGAATGCATTATTTCTGCAGTCAAAATACTAGTTTGACCTTTTAAGCAAAAGACCATGGTAAATGACTGAATGCATAAATTCTATCCAATAATGATCTAGATTTACTACTATAATTGGTAAAAGGAAACTTTTAATTTGGAGTAAGTATATATTTTGTATAGTTCCTGCACTATATGAAGAAGCAATGATGGAAATTAATCCATCTGATCAAAGGCATGTAGTTTGGGGAAAATCCAGTCAGCAAAGGGAGATCTTTTCCCTCCTTTCTTCTACAGAAGTCAGCTGGTTATAATGATCACTTTTACTGGTAACCTTTGTTAAAAGGTTTCTAAGATGACACCATTAACTGATTATGTTAACAGCGGTACCATGCGGCTGTGCCAGCTCTCTACCAAAGATAAAAGATAAAACAAATAAAATCTGTCAATGTGTTTTGAGAAACAGTTCTTCTAAATCAACTGATAGTTCCAAGTATAGGGCTACAGCTCCTGAATGATTATAGCATTGGAAATGACAAAGAGTACAAAGAATAAAAATGCAACTTTGTGACATTCCTCTCCAGCAGACATGCTGCACAACTAGTTGGAAAGTCCTGGTAATGCTTTTGGCCATGATCAGCCAGTTGGAAGAATTGTCAAATAAATAATTTTAGCTATTGCTGCTTTGCTAGAAAACTGATTATTCCTAGCGGCAAAGATTAATCATTACTTTAAAAAAAATTAGAACACAAATAGCTTATGAATAACTGTATACTTTATCTCAAATGCACAGCAAGTACACCTCAGTTTGTCTAATCATTATCAATATGGCATAATTTAGTAGATTGGATATAAATAATTTCAGGGAAAAATCATCTGCTGCATGCTCAGATAAAGCTATACAGATCCGCCTTGTAACCTAGCAACTGTGCAAGTACCTGCCATACTGAAAAAAATCCTCTTTTTTTTAGGTAGAAGGAATGTTCAAGAATTGCATATTAATATGTTAATTAAGCCGAAGCATTTATTAAAGTACAACTGCCAGCAATTTGAGATGCCTATGTTTTGAAGCACCAGGCAGTGATGGAAATTGTCAATATTTAGATTTCTATTTGTGTTGGTCATAAATAACATTCTGAAAATTGATAAAAAGGAATTACCATCACTATTATTATTTTTTTTTTTGTGGAACCAGGGATTGAACTCAGACCCCTGTGCTTGCCAGGCAGACGCTTATTCCACTGAGCCATCTCCCCGCCCTACCATCACTACTAACTTTATATCTGCAGTGTTTCACTAAGGAATTCCAATAATATCTTATATACCAACTTCTGTTTATTGAAAGGGTGATGCTTACTTGTTTAAATACAGTATAAGTGTTATGATTAATTAGTTTGCTGCAAGTAACCCTAAACTACATTCTAGGTAACAGCCTAGTGCATTACATTTGTATCATCTAGGGGAATCTGGATTGCCAACTAATATGTTATGTTTTAATTTTGTTAAAACCCTGGATTCCAAGACTGTGGAGTGAAGTCCCTCTAAAAAGCAACAAAAGAGTGAAGCAGTTATGTGATCTGACCTTTAAGGTCTCAAAGTCAGCACTTGGCCGGTCTTGAAATCGTGATCTGAACTCAACTCCTTCCAGTGACAATACGGGTAGACAGACCCTGGCCCACGTGACAGCCACAGAGCTGGGACAACCATTCCCTGTTGCACAACAGGCAGAGATGGTTTGGGGGCAGAGAGCTGTGCCTGGCAAGGGCATCTTGGGAACCCGGTCCTGGCACTCACACAGCACTCCCGCATCGACACTAGGACACTTCTGCCTGTGTTCATTCAGAGTGCAGAGACACAACTAAAAAAAAAAAAAAAACAACTCTCCAAATTATTGCATAGAATTAGTGTAAGTCTAATTTAAGAAGAATTGGTCTGGGAATAAAGCATTTGGATCTACCACATTGTTTCCACTGGCTGGTACTCATTTCCGCAGCACTATCAGGACCATATTCTTTTTATTTTGCATTTTAGGGAAGGCTCTACAGAATGTTCAGGGTCTCGCTACTGGATCAGATTCATAGTGATCCGCCTGTTTACAGCCTCCCAAGAGCTGGGATTACAGGAGTGTGCCACCACGCCCAGTCTCAATTGCCCTCTCAGCATGCCCTGGTGGCAAGGCCAGCACAGCAGGTCTAGGCATCGAACCCGTGGCCCCTGTACTTGCTTGCAGGTGTTTTAATCTGCTGAGCTATTTGGCTGGCCTTTATATTCTTTGTACTCAGTGCTAAATACAGCAGAATTATTCTAAATTGATGGGATGATAGAAAAGAACCCATCTGAGTTGGGGTGTGGGTTCAGGAGCAGAGCAGCTCACAAGCCTTGTTTTTCCAATAACAGGTTGAAAACAATTTCTCATGGGCCCCACTTCTTGCATAAGGGAAACAGCAATGTTTTTAGGGATGTAGTGTTTTCTTTTTAAACAAGGACTCCATGTACATGATTTTATTCAACTTTCCAGCTCTGTAACCCAGGGAAAGCATGTCCAGGTACTGCCATCTGACCGACAGAAACTCCAGCCAGGGTGGCCCTGCTGAGAGGCACATTAGCTGGTAAGCCGCTCGCAGAGCCAGGGTTCCAGTCTCAATTCCCAGCCCAACTTATAAAACTCTGTTGTTTTGAGAAAAATCATCCCACTGAACTTAGAAAAGTTTGAGTTTCGTTTGCTGTAATGTATTCTGTACGTATAAATACAACTGGTTTGAAAAAGTGGTGACTTTCCCCTTTATATGCCAGGCATTGGCTCGCTCGGCAGCACACACTAGCAGTGCACCAGGCCTCCTCCGAGGGCAGCAGTGTCGTGAGGCTCATGGTGCCTGCCTTCAAGAGCTGAATCTCGCAGACTATCATGTGGGCATGCAAATAGCAAAACCAATCACAAAAAGCTAGGGAAGCTCAGGAAGGACCAGAGCGCTCTACTCTCATAGCTTTGGAAGTTCTGGCAAAAAGGATAGGATTCAAATAGCACAAGCAAAAAAGTCACAGGGAAGACAGCTGTGACACAGGCCTGGCGGACCCCAGCCACCGTAATTTACCCCTCATGCTGGGTTGCCTTTGTTAGAAAGTGTTTCATCTTGTCCAGCTATAAGGGGCTTATTTCCATTGGCTTTAGTGAGATCATTAAGGCATTTTAGAGCCTTTTTGATAAACTATACCATTTAAGATAATCTTACATTTTAAAACTGGAAGGAAGACTTCCTAATTCATACCATTCATGGACTTGATTCTTAATTCTTCTTTTAAAAATATATTTAGTACAGGGTCTACAGGGTCTCACTACACAGATCAGAATCATAGTGATTCTACTGTTTTCAGCTCCCCAAGTGCTGGGATTACACTGATTCCTTAATATTAAAATATTAGAATTTTTCAAACTAAGGGTAGAACTTATAAATATAAATGTCTTGATTACTGTATAGAATATTCATTAACACTCACCTATACAGTATTTATACTCTCTTCCTCCAGACTAATGCCTGCCAGTGCCCTTTATACAGGGAGCCTCTAAGACGAGGATCCAGCAGCCCAAGTTTTCCCTGGAGTTCCAGCCCAGTAAGTCCAATCACCTGCTTGACATTTCTACACTGCTGCCAAGAGTCTCAGATTTAAAATGCTTAACACAGAACCTTACATTCCTTTTTTCCCTTCCTCCAGGCATCTCAACCTTTCTATCATTTACTCAATGACTGAGGCAAAAAAAAAAAAAAAAATTGACGAATCATCCATAATTTTGCCTTTCCTCCTCATTTTAAAAATTAATTTATTAGCAAGGTCTCTAAGTTCTGTCTCCAGAAAATATCCCAATGTCTGATGTCAGCTGGCAAATTTAAACTGCCTCACATAACTTTTCCTCTTAAATGCCTAAGAAAATGAGAAAAAAGTAGAAGGATTCAAGAAAGAAGTGGGAGGGCGATGAGGAAGAGAAGAGAAGCAGCTAACTGCTGAAAGGAAGGAACAGACGTATAAGAAACTTGAAAACTGGATGCCAAGGAGAAAGAGCTAAAAGGTTCTGCAGCAGGTTAAAGAGGTGCCGCTGTTTTATTCTTAACTTGTTCCTACTCCCTAGAGAAGTGAGTCAACAGAATTCTGAGAGTCCTTACTAACAATCCCAAATTTAGAGAAAAGCACCTCGGTGAATACCCTCCTCACCTGCTTTCTCTCTTGGTCAGGGAGCAAGGTCATGTGGAGTGGTGGAGGGATGGCTCAGCACAGGTGCAGTCTCCAGGGCTGCCCACATGTGGGAGGGCCATGAAGTCCCAAGCCATCCTGCAGGTATTCACTGCCTCCCACAAAAGCTTCAGGTAGGTAGAAGAGGCTGCTATTCCTGCCGTGTCCTTCTCTCTTCTCTGTCTCTGTCTTTGTCTCTCTGTCTCTCTTTCTCTTCCAATTTTGTGAAATGAACTCAGATAATGGAGGCATTTAATCACACCTGAGAAAGCACAGCCCAGGAGATCTAGCCAAGACTCCATACAGCTTAAGTTGAGCTCCCTCTGCTATCTCTTTGGACCTAAGGAAAGCGGATAGGTCTAGGAACTAAACAAGATCTCAGAGGGGGTGCGTGCTGGTCCCCAGTGAGGTAGAAGGGATTAAAGCAGCTGTTCCCACACTGCCTAGGCAAAGCTGCCCGAGCACCAGCAGGATGCTAAGGCACACACTTTAAAGGTAGAGGAAAGAGGAGGGAGGGAAGGAAGGTGAGAGGGAGGCAGGGAGAGGAGAAGAAAGGAAGGAAAGGAAAATACATGAATAAGCTGTACGAGTCACAGCATCAGGAACTAAATCTGGAACTTTATGCCAATACACAGAAGGAATTCTTACATAAACTGCCTACTGTGGAAGAATGGCTTTGGTAAGAACTTCAGTTTAAGGACCCAATAGTGAAACTTGAGATGAAAAGGGATGTTACAGATAAAAACACACAAGAAGATCAAAGAGCATGATTTTAGAATTAAGGAACCAATTAGGACCATTAAGAAACTGGGTAGCTATGGCCAAAATGTGAAATTACTGATACAGAAGAAGGGACTGGCATCCAGTGAATGGAGATGAAGATGGCAAAATATTAAAAGACAAGCTATCAGATTTAGAAGAGTTACAGAGATGATTCAAAAAGATAAATATTGTTCCTGCAGGGGTGAAAATATAAATAAAGCAAAAGAAATGTTCAAGACATGATTACAATATCAGATTAAAAAAAAAAACACATCATAGTGTAAATTTTGACCTACAACATTCAACACATAGACATATCTTAGTTACACGGACAAAGAATTCTTTGAGGTTCAGGCAGAAAACAGAGTAAGGCCTTGCACAGGAAGTGATATTAAATGATATGTAATGGGGTGAAATCGGAGGAGCGAGAACACACGCATAAGACTATTATGTTCAGCCATGATATTGTTCAGTTATAAAAACCACAAGAAGACAGATATTACAAAATGAAACAAAGCGCAGAAATGCAACATCCCTGAGTCTTTGTTGAAGTAGGAACAAGGAGTTGACAACCTAGGCAATTAAGGGACAAGTTAAAAGGGTTAGTTAGAAACAGGGAAGGCTTAGGAAAGGACTGGGAAACAGCAGGTTTACTTTAGGAATCCACAAATAACCAGAGCAACTCTGATTGCGGACAAGAAAGTAGGTACGGTCAATACAAATGACTTCAAATAAAATGGTTAGCTAAGGAGGGAAGGGCGATGGCAGATCTTTCACGGAAGGAACCAGTCTAACTTACAAACTGGAATATGCAGCTTAGAAGACATAATAATTCCAACTTTGAAGTTAGTTTACAATAAAGCTAATGAAGTTTAATTTCTGAGGCTCTTTACCTACACAAGTGATTTTTTTTTTTTCCTCTGCTTCCGGAGGGATCACACTGTGCTCATATTGCTGGGATTTTGAAAAATCTGTAAAACATACTCCCTATTCCTAAAAAGGGCTCCTAAATTGTATAAACTTTCCAAAACATTCCAATCTACCCCTGCTCAAACCATTTTGTTTTAAATCGCCATTTTCTTGCCAAAGGGGGAAATATTTTAGGAAATAATTCTTACAGTAAGGAGACACTCATTTGGCAACCAACCAGTATTCGGCTTTTCTTACCCCCACTTCTCCCGCTGTGAAATACAAAAGCAAATTTCAATGCTTTTTTTTTTTTTTTTTTTTAAAGCAGTATCTGTAGTGTGACCCCACTGTTATAGACAGCACCTTTCTATCTGTGCATCTACTTATTGATCTCCTGGTACATGCACAGAGAAAGACACTTGAAGTGACGTCAGGCCAAAATGGTGGTTTCTAGAAAGTGAGGTTTGAAGTAATTTCAGAAAGTTAATGTTTTGTTATGTGACTTGCCTGAATTTTTTTAATGTGTCATATACATGTAGCAAATAGTTCAAAAATAATAGTTTTCCCCTTTAAAATGGCAATATTAATGGATAACACTAATGACTTGTTGTTTTCTTGGGTTTCTAAGATTTGAAAGAGTCCTTCACAATTTGATGAATCTGGAATCTTTCCACACCTTTTTGGTGCAGCCACTGCCCTCACTGAACTGCTGTCACTTCTCATCTGGACTGCTGTCTTAGTCTTTCGGTGCACTGAGCCTCTGTCCACTGTGGCCTTGGGCTTCACAAAGAAGCCAGTGTGGGCTTCCCAAAGCTAAAGCTACCACACTTCTGCTTCAAGTCCTCCATGTGCTTCATCTCTATCTGTCTATCTATTATCTATCTATCTATCTATCTATCTATCTATCTATCTATCTATCTATCTATCTAATCTGTCTATACATCTATCATATCTGTGTATCTATGTATCTTTCATCTATCAATCTATTATTCACCCACCCACCAACTCACTACTGTACTACTGGGGAGTGACCAGTACTCTGAGCTGCACTGCCAGGTCTCCCCTCATCCCCAGACAAGTTCTTGCTATGCTGCATGTTTGGGCCTTCAGCCTCAGTCTCCCTCAGTGCTGAAATTTTAGAATATACTAGTGTAGCTGGTATCAAACTGTTCTCAAAGTAAAGTCCAAACTTCTGGGGTAAATAGTAAGGCTGACCTGAACTGCTGAAGACCCAGTCACACTGGACTGTGGTTCCCCAAGCACACAGTGCCTGCTCCCCAAGAGCTTTGCCTCGCACTCTCCGTGTGGCCTGAAGGGCTCTTCTGCAGTGTCTCTGCATAGTTCACTCCTGTTCCTGGACAGACTCTGACAAAGAGACACTTCTCAGGGAGTTCTCCTCTGAGCAGCTTTCTAAAAGCAGCAAGCTTTCCATTCCCCATCACCCTGTAGCACTCCTGCCTGCTCTCTGGCCTGGAGCACACTTAGCACTATGTGAAATGATATTCTTTATTTATTTCCCTGTCTTGTCATCAAGGTTCTCGCATTATATGTGTACCCTAAAAAACAAGGACCCTTGCAGTGTTCACCATTGTAGTTCCTGCTTGAAGAAAGGGATCTAGAACATAGTACATATTTAATAACTAAATAGAAAAGGGGTGTTGTGTTTCAAAGCTCCAAATATCTTTCTAAGTTAGGTGTTTATAGTTGAAAAGGCATGTGCTTTCAGACAAGGTATAGAATAAATAGTGAATATCAAGGTTAACCTACAAAGTCTATTGGATTCATAATGGGCTAAAATCCTGCATATCTGTAACAAAAATGTTGGAAAATCAACATGATGAATTGTCACTGGAGAAAAGAGAATTAAAATGAAATGCATCAATTTATCTGAATAAGAACAAGTTACAATTATTATTCATCTTTTAAATTGGTGGAGATTTTTGTGGATATTCTGAAGGGAATGTCAGAGCATTTTTAAGAGCTGCAGAATTCTAGCTTTTGGTCCTAGTTTTTACACTGGGTACAATTTCCCTTTGAAATTTATATCTTTTGGATTTTTGTTTTGTTTTGGTACTAGGGGTTGAACTGGGGACCTTGTGCTTATGCCCCTAAGCTATCTCCCCAGTCTCGTCTTTTGGCTTTTTTGACAACAGCCACATTGCCAGCCCCGCTGTGTTGATCAGTCATCCCTGAGTCACTGAAGCAAAAACACAAGAGAGCAAAGAAGAGAAGTTGCGGTATAGGAGCCTTAGAAGGGAAGGATTAAAGAGGCTGTGTGATTGGAAAGGTGCCCTGGCTTAGAGCAGGTAGTGGGAAAAAGGAATTCAGGGAGGAGCTGTCAGGGGAAGGCAGGGCAGAAGAGCTCTCCTGCCAGTTAGGGCGGTGTTTCATCTCCAAGTCAGCCTGGCTCTTGTCTGGAGTAGCTGAGTGGGTATGAGGAGGGAGAGCTAGTTTGTAAATAATGCTGCAACTTGGGAGGGACTATGTACTTCTAATTTGAGACTTTATCCCAAATGTGTTTGGCATGAGCTTTCATGACTAATCTACCAGTAGGGCGAAATAAATAGCATCATTCATATCGGGAGTACCAACCAACCCTTAGGAGAAACCGGGGCGACAGCACCAGACTTCCCATGCTAGGGAGAATGCTGCAGTGTAAGAAAACAATTTGAAAAATTATTTTTACTAATTGGACATTTAAGACTCAAGTACTAAGAACAAGGAAATACTCCCTATGGCTTAGAAGTTTTCTGCTGCAGAAATAAATCATAGGGATGAAGAGAAGCAGCTTATTTTTACAGTTGCATTTTATATTTCTAGAAAAAATAGCAACATAATCTTAACTTCTAAATATAGGGAATGAGATTTTTACAAACGTCACGCAGCACAAACATACCACCTGTTGCAGTTATAGCAATCTGCAAGTCATTCTCAGGCTTTAATTAAAATTAAAAAACAGGTGATAAAACTTAGTTATAAAAATTATTATAATTGAGAGAAGCTTTAAAACATTATAGGATGCTGGAATATTCTTAGGATACAATCTTTTGTTGCCAAATTGTCTTGGTTTTTAAGTGGTTATAAAATCTAGCCCTGCCCAACATCATTAGTGTTACAATACAAAGGGTCATGAAAATATGTGGCCAAACATTGCTGGGCATCCATCCAGTGGGCTGGCTGAGGCTTGCAGGCTGCTCCTGATCCCAGCAGGGGACAAGTTGGGAATCAAGGAAAATCCTAAATCACTCATGGATTCTTCAGACCATGTTCTGCAATTCATCCTCCGAGATTAAAGGTTTCCCTTTAGTTGCACTATTTCCAAATCCAATGAAACACATCAGAAGAATCATTTATAGAACAACTCTGCTTTGAGATTTGCCTAAACCAATAGCATGTTGTAAAGAATTCAGTAATGGAGGAGACCAGAACATACACATTTGCTTCTTCTAGTTCAAGTTTTGGTTTGACTTTCCTCCAATTACCACATAAGGAGACTTATGAGTGAATTTATTTGCAAATGTAAGAATAGAGAGAGAGATCAAACATGAAGAGTCTTGGGGAATTACTTCTGGAGCTTCATCTACTTAAACCAATATACTCTCACAAATTTTAAAGAAAAATGCTGCAGCTTAAAAGTATTTCGACTTTGATAAGAACCACCTCATGAGTTTATGAGGAGAAAGAAAAATCAGAGGAACAGGAATGGTTTCTAATCTCACACTAGAATTAGAAGAAAGGTTAATTTTTACATGAAAATTACATCTATATAAAAATAGATTTCTGGAGCAATGTGTTATTGACGATTATGTGGGAAGATAAATGCATTCATGCAAATGTTCTTTCTCAAGTAACTTATTAAAATATTGACAATATTGAATTTTGAAAATGACCATTTTAAAGAGACCAAATATTAATCCAAAAGTAAGGGCATTATAGCTGAGTAAGACTTTATAGCTATTTCACTCAAAGAAACACATGCACAATGTTTACAAAGTCTATGATATGCACCACTATAAACTATAATACCAAACACTTGTGCTTTGCTACTGGCTACTGCCCACAGAAGGGGAAACCAGGCAGCCAGCTGATAAATTTGGATTTGGGGCATGGTTCTGTTAATTACAGAAGCCTACTTATACTTTCAAGACCTTATACTTTAATTATTGGTACAGACAATTGCATGTCTAACCAGGTCTAAGTTACTGCTATGAAATCCAAAACGTGTAAAGATCCAAACACATTGGTGGGCATTTACATGCTTTAGTCGTGATCATTAATGACTTTTATCAAGCAGAGCTACTTAATTCTGCCAATTATTCGTTCCTTCCAGGTAATGTGACACATGTTGACACCAGCATCTGATTTAGAACCGAAGCCATCAATAACCTCTACCTGGTGCTTCCAGAGTATGCCAATGCTATAAACGCTGACATTGATTTCAACACTGTACTTGCAGAACATGTCTGCCTTTCATTTAGAGAAAGAATAAATGTGCTTCTAAACACATAGTGCTAATAATACTTGTTCAATGAATGGTACAAAGAGAATGATTTGATGATAAACTGGAAAACATCTGCCAACACCTAAAATAGAATAATAACATCATTAATGATCATTAGGAATGGCTTTCCCGTGCAGTGCACTGCCTGTGAATTTATATGTACAGTAACTCTGAACAAGTACTACCATTTAAAAGGAAGCAATCTTTTAACATTTTGGATCAAATGTACCACCCACCACACACAGACAAGATTTTATGAGCACTCAGTTAATATGCCCAAATTTGGTCAAACTTGCAAACTTTTAGGTTGTTGGTAACTGTTCTGAACATTACCATTTTATATTGCTGACAAATGAATATACTCACACAGTTTAAAAAACAGCTACTCAGATACCACATTAACGCTTGCACCATGCTGTATTTGTATTTTGAAATTATTGCACTGGAGATCTGATACTCAAGTAAAACCCCAACACTTCTGTCAGTCTGGTTCTCCTTATGAACAACGAACAATATGAATTCTCTCATTTCGAATACACTCTATGGTCAGCGAGTAAGAGAAATACTTATCCTACGAACAGGCCAGAGTGTATTAACCACAGGAATCCCACCCAACGAAGCAAAACTAAACTTGACAATTAGCAACAGCGGGGCAAAGTTCTCATCTTGGAACCGGGAGCTCTAAGTCTTCACTTCTTTTCCCAGCACTGCATTTCCCCAAGCATTCCGAGCTGGCGGGGTGGAGGACAAGAAAGCAACAGCGTTTTTGCTTAATACAGGAACCTCAGCATCCCTGGTAGCACTCAGATTTTAATTCTACTCCTTACTCCTCTCTCCTGCCTCCAAATCCAACAGGAATACAGCCATCGTGCTAAGCGCGTCTGCAATCGGCGCGGCAGAACCGAGCGCTCCTGAAGAAGCCTGTACCGCGGCGCGACGCCAGCACCAGTCATTACAGCCTATTTTGCCACAGAGCCGTCAACATCATGGACTCAAATAACCCAGACACCGAGGGCTTCTCTCACGCAGACTCTTCTGTTAGATACCAGGAACACAGGTGTCGGGGGGATCCTATGGGTTCTCTAATCGCTTCGCCTCTCTCCTTCGCGGCTGGAACTTTAGGGAACCCACCCTATCGTACGGGAGAGAATCAGACTCCCTCGGAACTCGTGCCAACTTGGGATATGTCCTACACTGGACCTCTATTCCTCATTTTGCCATTCCGCCACTATCTCCTACACGTCTGGTCTGTCTTCTCAGACGCAGGAGTCTGCATTGCAAGTACCTGTGAGGACTCCAAAGTTCACACGCCTCCGGTCTACTGCTACGCACGGTGCAGCCCTGCAGCCCCGGAGCTGGATTTTTAGTCCTCAAACTAACACCCCAGGGATTCAGAGAGCAGAAATGACAGCCGCAGCGAGGTCTGGCCTTCCTGGCCAATCGCCGAGAATGTAAAGCTTTTCTGGGCTGCCGGTTTGTTTTAGGGCCTCGTGTTTATAAACGGCAGATTTTCTTGAAAGAAAAAATAAACAAATAAGTAGCGATGGCAGCGCTTTTTAAAAATTTTTATTTTTAAAGGCCCTGTTGGGCTTTGGCAAGTTTTAGCTTAGAGTAAAATCACACTCAAGTTACAAGCGCAGAAACTGGGATTCCAATGGAAATGCTGACCCGACCTTCAGGAAAGCACCAAACTGCAGTCTGCTGCTTTACTAGCGCTGTCCAAGGGAAGCACAGCGAAGTGCATGCCCACTCCCCTCTCCTATTGATCGATGTGTTAAAAATATGGAGAGAGAGAGAGAGAGAGAGAGAGAGAGAGAGAGAGAGAGAGAGAG
>PVKA01006688.1:0-26138 GCA_004027165.1 Ctenomys sociabilis | reverse complement strand
GGAGAGACACCAGCAATTTACCTTTTCAGACTCCTCAGGAATCCACAAGATGAGGCAAGGAAAAGAAAAATGTGCCCGACCCGGAGCACTGATGGGGACTCAAGAAACATAACAGGGAAAGAAAGAAAGAAAGAAAGAAAGAAAGAAAGAAAGAAAGAAAGAAAGAAAGAAAGAAAGAAAGAAAGAAAGAAAGAAAGAAAAGAGAGAAAGAAAGAAAAGAGAGAAAGAAAAGAGAGAAAGAGTAGAAAAAGCCCACACAGTGGAGACCGCCAAGCTGCAGCCAACGCCGGCCACGGATTCCGCAGCCTCCGGGCTCCCGCGCGGCTCCCTCCGGCGCTGGCCGCAGCAGCACTTCTGCGCGCCGCCCGGGGAGCAGCGGGGCCGAGCTACTCACCCGAGCCGTGGGGCGCCGGGGGGATCCGCAAGAGCTGGCGGGCTCGGGGTCCCGGGGACGCGGACATGCGGCTCCAGCCTCCGCCGCGCTAGCCCGCGCCTCTGTGCATCTTTCGGGCCCCCGGCGAGCGCGACCGGCGAGGCGAGGGCGAGCGCGCCGAGGGGGGCGGGAGGGGCCCCGTGGTGGCCGCGCCGCGCCGCGCCGCTCCCCGCGCTCCCCGGCCCGCGCGCGCCCGCCGCCCCGCCCCCGCCGCGCGCCCCCGCCCGGCCCCCGCGGCGCGCGTCCTCCCCGAGCGCGCGGCCGTGTCCGAGCAGCCCGCGGCGCTGGCCATTGTTCGAGGCCGCTGCCGGGCCCGGCCCGGCGGGGGCAGGGGCGACCGAATGGCCGCACAGAGCTTACCGCTCGGAGGCAGCCAGGCTCCGGCGCGGGGCTGTGCTCCCCAGCTCGGCGGGCTGCGGGCGCGGGCGCCTCCGCCGCCTCCTCCCGCACGCTCCCGCGTCCTCGTTACTATGGATATGGCGCTCGCCGCCCCCTCCTCGCGCGCCCGGCCGCCCCGGCAGGCAGCTCCGCGGGCGCGCGGGTGACAACTCTGCAGCGGTGGCCACCACCGTCGCCGCCAAAGACAGGAGGAGGAGGCGGGGAGAAGGCAGGTCCGCGGCGCCCCAGGGGCCAGCTCGGCTTTCCTGCCACCCGCCGAGCTGCTTTGGTTCACGTCGCCACCCGCCCGAGAAGCCACCGCAATCCTCGACCACGGTGGATCCACAGCCTCTAGCTGGGGACTTGAGTCCCAGCGGTTTTCCAAAGGGTACCGGAGAAGCGGAAGGGTCACAGTTAAGATTCTGACTACGATTTTGAGAAGCTTCAAATACCCTTCATCCCTGGCCCAAACTTGTCCCACGGTACTATTGACAGTTGTAGAAATTTACTTTGGCAAAAGCATCTTTTCAAAATTCTGCTAATTAGATGAAGACCTCTGGCCTTCAGTGACAAGGCTTTGCTCCAGTTGCTTTTTTTAAACCTCAGTGTTTATTTCTTGCCATAAATAAACTTAAAAAATTGTGGCTGAGACTGCTTAATATCCTAACAGTTGCATGGACATATCTGCCAACCCACACTTAGTTCTTTGATGCCTCAGGCTTCATCTGTAAGTAAGGGTTGCCCACTTAGTCTCAGAGGAGAGCCATTGACTGCCACGAAGAACACCGACGTCTGAAAACAAGATAACAGCACTCAAGGTATCTGTGAATAGATTGGAATAAAGGCTCTCCAATTAAACGTATTTAAGTTAACGTATACCACTGCTGTGATGAACAGTAGTTGTTCCGGTCACATTCACTTTCTAAACTTTAAGAATATGCGTTGATCACCTTGACACCAAAGCAAAGGCTTTGATCAGCTGCAAAAATCTCAGGCATTGACATAGAAATGTGAATCATTTTTAAAATAAGAAGTAACATTTACTGAGAGCACTTATGGTTTGCCAGGCATCTGTGCCTTCTCTCATCTGATTCTCACTACTTTGAGAAGTAGGTTTTATTAGCATTCCTTCTGCAGATGAAACAAAAGGCTTAGATCTGCAGCTAGTAGTTTCCCAACAACACCATTCCTTAAGAAACACCCTCACTTCAGCATCACTTTTGTGAAATGCGTAAAGTTCTGACACCAGTCTGCTAGCAAGAGCAGGCCCAGGATGTAAAATCAGGCCTTCTGGACCCTGGGACTGGGAACATTTAGCCCTTAAGGGACCCATTTCTCACATCATAAAGTCATGGAGTGTTTTGATTTTATACCTTGTAAATACACAAAGAGAAACAGACACGCCCTGGCTTCTTGACTGGCATATTGCATAATGAAACAGGACCTGCCTTTTTGACTAGTATGTGGTTGGAGATCACTAATTTTGAGGTTGCCAAACTTTTGATAGGTTTGGAAGTCTGGTCATTCAGTTCTATTTTTCATTCTGCAACTCAAACACTTGTGACTAGGTAGCAATAGGTGTTTTCTTGCTTTGCCAATTATGAAAGTGCCTGAAGAATGACATTTCCCTCAAGCATCATTGTCTTGTGGATATTGTTTCAAGTAATGGCATCGGGCAATTTCAAGGAGGTATCATTTGCTAGCTGTTTGGAAAAGAGAGGTGCTATCATTTTTTTCCTGGTGTTGACTTCTCTATGTTTTGCAGATACTTGGCCCCATGACTGTTCCACCCTGCCAAATGAAAGGGACTTAATTCTATGTCACCCTTTGTGCTTGGCTTTTTGAGGGGAGAGAAGGGAGGGGAAGTCGCTGTCCATGGTGGCTGTTCCCATTCTCTGTTCAGCACAACGAGTTCCCACACTAAATAGCAGACTCCTGGGAAATAACTTCAACATGGCACTAATGAAATTTGACAATAACTTCCTGGTATGCAGATTAAGACTAAAGGTTTTATTAGTGCCATCTCTTTCTGGTGCAGTAAGAACAAATATTAGAAGAAAGACATGTTATGTTTGTACTAAAATTGCCCCAATTCATTGAAACATTAGACATTTTTATATTACTGAATGGTCTGACATTAGACTATCTCTGAGATGATCTCCTTGTATTACAGAAAAGGAAACTGACACCTAAAAGAGAGGTTAATTCACTTTCCTAAGGGCCACTCTCATTTGACAAAGCAAGACCTTGTACCCTGGGTACTTGTTCAGATGCCACAACCCTGTGATGCCCTAAAATACTCAGTGTCAGGGATATTTCTCCCTTCACTCATTTTATTTTGTCCTAAAACGTCATTCAAGTTTCAATTTATATCAATCAAGTATGGAAACTATGTACTCTCATGTTTTATTCTTTAGAGTATACCACTATCTTATTTTTTAATATCATTGTTATAGTCAGTAACTGCATTGTTCCTTGAAAACTGACACAATTTAGGAAAAACTCCTATAGTATCAATATCCAGCCTTTTCATATCCAAAAGCAAATCATTTATTCCATCATAGGTCATTAAGAATATAATCCCCTCACACAAACTGCCTATTCAAAAACAACTATTCTGCCTTTGTATTAAAAGATATTCAGAAGACCATACTGAATATTTTAGCCTCACAAATCCAAGGAACCTGGCCACTTTTTAAAGAAATGTATAAATATGGGGCTGAGAACTTTTGTATGTATCTGGTAGATTGAATAACTGAATAATTTCTTCGTATGTGTTGTGGTACTATAATGCAGTAGTTAAGATCCTAACTGGCATCATTCCTATGGAGTAAAGTCATGGGTATGTAATTTAAAAGCCTGTGCTCTTAAGTAAGCTATTTACCTTGTTTGAGCCTCACACCATTCCAATTTGTAAAAATCAATGTGATAATAATGGGCAGTACTTCACAGAGTTGGAGGAAAAACAGATTATCTATTTGTATGTCCATAGGTGGTCTTTCTGATGTGTTACCTTGGGTGGTTTACAGACCCCAGTTAACCTAGGCATTTATGGATATTTTGTAGAGGTAATTAAAGACTATTATCCAGTGGCTTTAAGGGAGATAATCTTAAGTCATTTGATACAATCAGTTTGAAGCCTTCAAGAGAAGAACGGAGGATTTGTGAAGAAGAAATCCCACCTCAGCATGCCAGTGTCAGCCTGCTCCCCAAAGTTCTTGTATGCCCTTCCTGATGGCCTGCTGTATACATGTGAGATGTGTCTGGTCAGGCTTCACTGTCACAAGCTAGTTTCCTACAGTGAGTGTCTTAGAATGCATCTCTTACTGGTTGTGCTCCTCCAACTGAACCCTAACTGATGCAACATATGAAGCACTGGCCATAAAATACTCAAAAATGTGTGATGATTTTTTAAAACCCTATTTATTGACTATCTCTCCCATGCAGAGCATTGAAGCATTTACTCTGATGGAAAGAGTTCTAAAATATAACAGGACCAGGAACCTGGTACCTTAAATGATAATAATCCTCAGCAGAAACAGACTTAATGCATTGGTAAAATTTGCAGAAAAAACAACAGGAAAATACTAACAGGGTTGATTATCCTCTCTGGAGCTAAGTAGGGGGATTATACAAAGTTTGTAGGAGGACAATGTCCTGCATGAGGATGACAAGGAACCCAAAGTAGCCCTCCATTTCTCAATAGACCAACACAGATTTAGCAACTACAAGTGAGTAGATCAGTGATCATGGAACACACATGAGTCCCAGGAAAGAACACAAATTCATTTCTTAGTTGGCATTAGGCCAACTAGCCTTATGTACTGCGGAGCACTGCCTTGAGAATTTTAGAGTAAGAAACACTCTTATATTTGGTTATTATAGTTGTATAACCTTCTTATCTATCAGCCTATCTTAGTATTCCACATTGTTAATCTTAGAACTACTCATTTGCTTTGAGTATTTTTAAAGAAGGGAAATACTTTTAAACATCACTAAAAAGGCATGACATAAACCCAGTTAGAAGTAGCTCTGTCTTTCAAAATTATAACACCAAACTTCCAAAACTTAAGCTAAAACTACCTGAGATAAGTAAACAGACTCAAGGGAGGTAATTTCAGATATAAATAGGTTAGAAGATGAGTGTCCTTTCTGGCTTTATAATAAAGCTCTGATAACTTAGAGTCAGTCTTACAAGTGTATGTGTCTTAGGTTATGTGGACAGCCACACCTGTGATTTCAGAACTAAGAGGTGTCCCATGAACCTTTGTAGGCCCATATTAGTGATTTTTAAAGGACAGAGTTATAAAAATACCTTTATTTATTATGTATAGATTTACTGAATGCTTATACAGTCTAACGTTGAGCTGCATGCTTAAGGAGAGGAAGGTAAGTTAAAGATTGACTTTAATGTTGTCAAACTCTTTCTCTAGGTAACTCTAATTTATCCTTATAGATTTCAACTAAGATGTGGATTGCTTAGGAGTATTTTTGTGCTTCCTGTGTTCTGAACAGGCCCAGGCAGATCTTTTTGTTCTCATAGTACTTGGCTTTCACCATTATTACATTACCACCTTTTGTAATAACTGGTGTGGTTACAAACATCCTCAGAAGACTACATGAGGTCTAGGACCTCATTTATGTGATTTTCTATTTATGTTCTGCTCCTGACCCTAAGCAGGCATTAAATAAATAGTCACTGAACAAGTAAAAGAAAGCTTAGGACATGTTGAATTTTAGTTACTCTCCAAATAGAAACAACCAGAAATCAGACAGAATGTAAATCTTAAGTTCAGGAGAAAGGTGAAGAAAGAGATAAAAATTTGTTATCAGCTGATTCCAGGCAGTTGGAAGGCCAGGAGGTGGATTATCATCAATTAGGCTTATATGTAGAATGCAGTAAGCAACTGTCTGAGGTCAGAACTCTGGACAGCGACCCCAGTCTCCATTTTACTCCATAGACTGAAACTGTGGAGTGAATGAAAATTTTTTTTTTTTTTTTTGGTCTTTTCGAGACAGGGTCTCACTGCAGTTCAGGCTGGCCTTAAGCTCACTTTGTAGCTCAGGCTGGTCTCGAACTCACCAACAATCCTCCTGCCTCAGCCTCCCTAGTGCTGGGATTACAGGCATGCGCCACGTCCCAGATGAAGTTGTCCAACAATGTGAATATGGGCTAATAATTACAATATTGCAGAGTCATTATCTTCCAATATGTAAAAAGTAGGGATTTAAATTTTGATTGGGACATGGAAGGGGGCACAAGTCAGAGCCAGGGAGTCTAAGCAAGGAAGAAGCAACAGAATCAAGGAGTTGTAGGAGAGTTAGGGACCAGGGAAGGGTCTGAGTGGGTGGCGGACTCGGGTGGCTATCAGGGTTGTGTGTCCCCTACGGGAGCAGTGTGGCCTGCCTTGTACTTGGGGCCCACTTGTCATCAATTGAAAAATGTATGCAACAGAGTGACTTTCAGCACCCGCAGATTTTATTATTTTTACTGTCTCATCATAATTTAACTGTGGAAAAATCCCTTTGCTGGAATGACAAATTTAAAAAAGACTGCTTATTAATCATGGGCATATTTACAGATCTGACTACCAAGCTAACACAACCCAGAACGAACAGAAGGGACTTACACTTTTTCTGAGGGCAAGTAGGCATGCAGTCCAGGGGGAATGAATGTAAACACTGAGACCCATCTGCCAGAAATGTTCTGCCCCAGGCTTCCAAATTAAGACCTAGGGACTTCTTTTGGATGTTAACTACATTCAGGGCCTGAGCCACATCCAGCTCCACTGAGCCATAGCTAAGCCTTTTGCTTGCAGCCTCTGCTTACAACCAGCCCCTGAGAGTTTCAGCTGCACAGCACAGGTGGTAAGTACCTCGTTGTTTTAACACCTTTAGCCAACGGATCAGCTGTGCTTAACACTCATAGCAACTTCCAAGGTTAGCAGTGAGAGAAGGCTCCAGGAACTTGAGCTGAATGTCTGTTCTACTAAGCGACTACACACTCTAAATTTCCCAGGATAGTCTTCTCTGAATGAGTCAGAGAAGCTGAGTTCTGGTTCAGGGACACATGTTTAAGGCATATTTAAGACTCATTCTTAGAGTTCTCAAGGAAAAAGCAAAATGTGTAGAAAGGTTCATGGTCTCAGAACTGAGCTCGAGTCCAACTCTGCCACTTACTAGTTGTGTGGACCTTGAGCAAGTTGCCTAGCCTTGCTGCCCCTCAGGCTCTGCATCTGTAAACTAAGGATAATTGTTCATTAAGGGTTAAATGAGTGCACCCATGGAAAGATCTAGCACAATGCCTGGAGCACAGTATTTATTCAACCAGAGAATTAATTCTCTATGATATTAATTCAGAAGCCTTCAGAATCCAGAAGCTACTCTATCTTTTCAATGTAACTAAATAATAGCCTTTATTCCTCAGCACCTTCTAGTGTGCTTAGAAGCTGAGCGAGAAAAAAGGAGCCCTCATATCCATGAGCAGAGCACAACTTTCTGCATTGTAGACTCATGAAAAATAAAGTTTATTTTTTCTCCACAGGATATGGTAGAAGAGAAGATAGTCTATCATTTGATGGTGATTATGTACACCATTATGATAATTCTCCAGTAATGCACATTAATGCTGTTGAAATATGCTAGAAGGACAAAGGAAGACTTACATAATAAATATTAAAAATAATTTTGAGTTGGAGTAATTGTATCTTGAAAGTGTGCTTGATGTCCATTGTTCTATGCTGCTCAGCACTCAGTCTCTCTACTTCTGTCACTAATACTCTGCTTCTTTCTTGGGTAATCCCCAGCCATGAAGTCTTATGTAATTTTATGAGAGTTGCTCATGGAATGGGCCCATGGTCCTCTGGCCAACCTGAGGGTTCCATTTCTTAGTGACAGTGTTTGTTCAGGGATTCCAAGGGCCAGGACTCTCCCAGAGATATTGAAGAGGATGAGGGCCCTTTCCACTGGGATGTTGCACTGCCAGGGTGCTGAGTTTAATGCCTGCTTGGATCTGCCAAGGGCCATCCTGTGGGAAGGTCTGCCCAAGACAGCTCAGTGTGGAGTCAAGCAGAGCAACAACTTAGAGTGGGAAACTGAGGCATTGATTCAGTGATAGCTTTTGAGGATCTGGATACAGTCATGCCTGAGACTACTAGACTTTATCTCTTATGTGAGTTACTTGATTTGTCATTTTGCTTCAGCCATTTTGCATTGGGTTTGTAACTGTACTGGAAGTATCCTGATTTATTCAGAAGGTAACTTAAATATAAGTGATCTTGTCATCCTGTGTGATGTCTGAACCTTCTCTACAACTTCTAATGAAGGAATCATCACGCTGCTTCTAACGAAAGACTCTCCCAGGGAGCTTAGGCCACCTGAAGAAGCCTTTCTAATTTTGAGGCTTTCACTAACTGCAAATCCTTTCTTATAGTTTAGGAACATTTCTTTTATGAAACTTTCATACAGTTACAGCTTATTTAGTGCCCACCAGAGACCAGAGGTCACACACTATGTTACTCTAACACAGGTAAAATACGTTGCCTCATTTAACTCTCAAAAAGGGGGCCTGCCAGGTGACTCAGTTGTTTAAGTGCCTGCTCGTGCAAATGCAGTCAGATGCAGGATACCACAGCTCGATCCCCACCTCCACCTACCTTACCAGACCCGCCCTTAAGGCAGCTTGAACCAGGAAAAAAATTATTTTCAAATAACTTTGTGATATAAAAATCATTTTGCAAGTTCCACATGATGGAAATAGTATGGGGAGGAAGAATTCAGAGATACACAAGCATGCACAAGGTAAGTGAATGGAGGGGCAAGAGAGAAGGGTGAGGCTCAGACAGCATGGAAAGAGGTAGATGGTGACAAGATAGTGAGAAACAACTTGTGTGGGCAGGATGAAGGTTCTCATGGGTAGCCCAAGAGTGCCACTAAATGGATCAGGTTGACACTTCTAAGGGAACTGGATAGCTCTCCAGATGTCCCTCAAATTTTAATTCAATCTGGTTCAATATGAGGAAGTCACCAAGAACAGAGAAAACAGAAATAAATGCACAAGGAAAGCAAATGATATGAAAGGACCTGGCATTTCTTCAGAGATGTGTTTGGTCACTCGGGGGCAGGTCAGAATAGCATTGCTATGTTCATCCCTCAAGGCCGGCTTCTCTCTTTCCACCTGCTGCCACTGGAATCCAGCCCTGTGGTCTAGGAACAGAGAGAGCTTCACACCTGCATCAGATGTTTCTGGCAATGGTGACGGGGTTCAAGAAGGATGATACACTCTCTGGGTACCCACTGCATACTCAGATGGTTATATGCAGCACTGCAACAGCCCTATAGGGTCATCATTGGTTTGAGACTCTTTTCTAGATGAAACAGTTGTGGAAGATGTAAGAAATTAATTATTTTTAAGGATTAAATTACACTATGATTACCTTCTTGAATAATTAGCACATGCAGTAATGCCCCTTTATCTAATGGGAACACAATCCAAGACCCACACAGTAGATGCCTAAAATTATAGATGATACCAAATTCTACACATACTGTATTTTACTCTACATATTTTTAATTACAGTGAAATTCATTTTATAAATTAAGCACAGTAAGAGATTAACAACACCTAATCATAAGACAAAAACAATCATAACAATGTGATACAACACAAAGTACTTAGACTTAAGAATGATGTATTTCTGAAATGTTCCATTTAATATTTTTGGGTTGCAGTTGACTGTAGGTAATAGAAACTAAGGAACATGAAACCACAAAGAAGTAATTCCAGGCAAAAGGCTTTTCTAGTCACACAATACACACATATCACAATGAATCCTTGAAACACATAGAGGGTTAGTTTTCTGAATTTTATTCCTACTTTATAGATGAGATCTAGTCCCTAAGGAGATCATGGACTAAGAAAGGGTCAAACAACTCAGGAGGAAACATGACTAGAACTAAAAATTCCTTACTTTACACATCTCATTCATTTCCCTGACACCAAAGCCACTTGCCTCGACAAGGCCTTACAAGGCTGTCTTTGTCAGAACCAGAACAGTTGGCAGCTTAGCTCTAAGGTGCTTCTTCCTTCTAAGGGCACAGTGAGCTTGGTGTTCATGCAAACACCCATGTTCACCATCATGGGCTCACCAGGTGAAGACAGGGGTCATAAGGAGCATAGATCTTTTGCCCACAGGTCAAGGGGAGAGTCCTCAAGGGCTCCAATCCCTTTCTCCTGAGCAAAGGGCAGCATGGTAAAAATACATTCAGTCTTCTGGTCTGTACATCATCAGTATCTCGGATACAATAACCCATAGGGAAGAAATGACTCTCTGGGTAGAAATAGTGTGAGAAACACATTAACTCTTTCAGGCCATTAGACTATCATTTAGAAAATTACTACACTTCTCTTAATGGGTCCCTAGTGGGGACATGGAGTGAGAGTCCTCTAATTTGCCATTTTTCCCTTTTCTCTCAGCTGCTTTCTCCAATTATGATGCAGACCAAGAAGCTGTTTAATAACTTCTTTAGTCTGAATCATTGGGAACTCTTATAAATATCAGAAATGCTGCTGCATATATGCTCTGTTGAAATATGTGGAATCTGCTGCATGCAGAGGGTATTGGTAGAGGGAAGGGTTTGGCAGGCTGAGGTCCAGTCCCCACAGGACCAAGAAGTGACTTAAGGCATCAGGATACCCCCAGTCATCAAGTTCCAAGTTAATGCAGGGTATGTGACACAGAGGCCCATGCTCCTGAGGATGTGTGTGGAGGGAGTAGTTACTGCTGAGAGCCTCAGGACAGAGCTTGCTTTGGACAATCCACAATTCCAATATGGGGCATCAGTTTCCCTGGCTTAGCATGTATGCTACAGGGGAGAGCACCAAGGGCAGGGGTGTTCCCATAAGACTGGTCTTACCTGGTTATTCAGAATGCATGGCTACTTTCACTTAATGGAGCTGGGAACATGTTTTCTTCCTGAGGCAGGGGGAGAAGGAACTATCAGAGCTCTCCTGCACTCTTACAAATCTGGGGCTGTCAGGTAAATGCCTGGTGGGCCTAATAGTATTACATAATGGTGAACATAGCAATAGTGCTTTGCATTTATATAGCATTAAAAGTTGTTTTTTTTTTGGCAGAGCCAGGGATTGAACTCAGACCCTTGCGCTAGCCAGGGAAACGCTTACTCTACTGAGCCATCTCCCTAGTCCAGCATTAAAAGGTTTTGGAACACTAGAATATTGATTATTGTTTTAAGGGTTTTTGTTTTATTTTTACAGCCTTATTGCAGTATAATGGACAAATAAAATTTGCATCTATTCAAGTTATATAGTGTAATGTGTTGATATATACTGTGATTTCCACAGTCAAGTTAATTAACATGACTGTCACCTCAGAGATTCTCTTTCCCTCTCTCTCTCTATGTAATAATATTTAAAATATCTCAATGAACTTCAGGTACATAATACATTATTTTTAACTGGTATTCATCACGCTGTATGTTAATTTTCTAAGACATAGTCACCTTGTGAGCACAAGTTTGCTCCTGCTGGCCAGCATCTTCTCCCCTGCACATTCACCATTGCTCATGACTGGCTTTGTGGACATGTGCCCAGGGCTGTTCCCCAGGGCCACACTCTCATTAGAGGCCCTGGCTTGGTGTCCTGTTTGCTGCCACAAACTTGTTCTTGTGCATCATTTTAACCTCAAATGAGCTTGCAGTGAGGCTGAGCCTGCCCTGGCATGAGGTCCTGGCTGGCTGCTCTGCCTTGTGCTGCCCAGGACTTGGGGTGACTGTCCTTCTCTAGCTCACTCCACCACCACCTCAGCACCCTGCCTGGGTAGTGAGCAGGTGGCATTCACAGAGTGGGGGAAGGGTTGGGCTGCAAGCAGTCATTTCCCTGCTTTGTCCCCTCCCTAGCTAGGGTCCTGCCCTATGGCTTCTTATGGTACGTGCCGCAGTGGCCATCCCTGTGGACAGTATGATGAGTAAGCCCAGCAGGAGCTCTTTGTCCATCCCTGACCCAAGTACAAAGCACATCTGGCCCAGAGGTTGCCATCTCTTGGGCAGTTACTCATCTGCTGTAGGTTGCAGTCATAATCTGGTACAAGGGGTGATGACTCCCCTGACCCTGGCCATGTCTTACACTTTCATTGTATGCTGGCCCTGGAAACCTTATAGGCACCATTCTTGCTGGCATTAGTATACCTCTGCAAGCCCCCAAAGTCAGGGAAGCTTCCGATATCAGTGTCTACTTCCATTACTTCCAAGGCTTCTGGGGTGCATCACTCTTTCTCTGTCCCTCACACCGAGGCATGAAAAAACAGTATTTAATCTTTACAACAAATATACAAGGTAGGACATATACAGTAGGTTGGTTCCTAGGTTCTCTGAATTTTAGTTCCCTCACCTGCAAAACTGAGGTAATGACACCTAATTCACAAAGATATTTTGAGAGTTGAATATGATGCTGTGTGCATTAAGATATGGAAAGAATTGCATCCACCCATTTTCCTGCACCATATTTGTTTGGAAGAAACACTTTGATACATAGCTTAAGAAGATAGTGAGATCTGGGTGATACTCAGGTAATGCAAGAGGGTTGCTTAATTTTCTCACTTATGACAAAGAGTTAAGGTCATTCCCCACAGGAGATAAAATGAGAAGGATCAGTGAGGACAGCTTACCAATGAGTTGTACGAGGGTCAGAGAAGCTGAGAAACGTGTCTGGGGTCATACATAGGAGCTGTTACGGCATCAAAACAGAGCCCAAGCCTGTGCCCATGTGCACCGTTTCCCTGACCCTCAAGTCTCCTTTAGCAGACTCTCAAGACTTTGGAAACACATTCACCGGCATTACTCATCTTGGTATATTTTAAAACTTCATTTACACAAGGAGGATAAGACAAACTGACTTAAAGCATTGCTAGGGAATAAAAAGTAGGAAAGGGGGAGGGAGAACGAGAACATATGAAAAAATACACAGCAGAGTTCGGTTATTCCTTAGATAATTGTAGGATCGTACCGATATTAGTCACTGTACTGTAATGACACCAGAAAGGGAAAGTGTGCCAGGTAGCAGCAGCCGATTGCGGAAGCAAAAGCTGCCTCCAGTGTGTCTGAGAGCACGGTTCTCTCTTCAGCCAAGTCAGGTTCAAAGGAGCCCATGAATAATTGGCTACAGCTACCTTGGAAGCCAGCGCCAGCTCTCTCTGCCCAGGTTGATACATCTTCGAACCTCGGGGAGCCCCGACTCAGCTGCCGGCAGCCAATCGGCTCCCGAGCATTCATAACCAGACCAGGTGCTGATCCATCAAACTAATTAGCAGCCTGCGGGCCACAGTTAGCTAGGAAGGTGAAAGTTTTTTTTTTTTTTTTTTTTTTTTTTTTTTTTTTAACTCTTCCTGACAGATTCTATGCCTACCTCTGCTTGTTGAGACCTATTCTATCAGTAAAGCCACAAAGGAAAACGTATTTAGAATTCAAAAGGAGGAAGGCTAAAAGGAAACACAGCTTTGCTTTAAATAAAACAACAGATACTAAAAACAACTGAACTGTAATTTACAAATATGCATATGTGAATACACATCCCATTCTATATTTCTTCCTCCTCCTTTGCCACTTCCTCTTCCTCCTCCTCCTTCTCTTCTTTGCTTTTTGAGGCAGGGTCTCCCTCTGTAATTCAGGCTGGTTTTAAACTCACTACGTAGCCCAGGCTAGCCTGAACTCATGGGATACTCCAGCCTCAGCCTCCCAAGTGCTGGGATTATAGGAGTGCACCACCAGGCCCAGATTATATCTTCATTTTACTTAGGATAATGCCGTCACCACAGAGTGAATAGTCAGCAAATGTTCACTCTTTGTGATAATGATGCAAGGATATATAAAACAGAAATCACAAACAGCAGGAGAAAATAGGACAAAGGAGCAAGAGCTATTGCTTTGTTGGTACCTGAAGTGTATTTAATCATCAGGCTCCCAAAAGAGCAGAGGAAATAGAATTAGCTTCAACTAAAAATATAGAAAACATGTTGGAAATTCAGAAAGCTGGAAAACTTACTTTAATTAGAAAATGAAGGTGATGGGGAACATCAGAAATATATTTGCAAATTACCAGACTTACAAATTGATATGTAAATCAGCAGAGAAAGAATCCAGAGAGTTTTAGAAAATTTTTACAAATGTAAACAGTGCATTTAAAGTCAATTTTAACATGATGATCAAACAGCAAAACAATCAACAATCAAGCCAATGCCATTCCACGTGCCTTCCTTGAAATAAGGAAAGCATTCCACAGTCCATTTGTTCCCTATTTATGACTTTAGTAAGGTTTTGTTTATCATGGATCCAATAACCTCCAGGGGAATAGTACTAATACACAAGCTAGAGACATGGAATAATAAAAAAGATCCTAGCTCTTGAAATTGCCAAGCCCTGAACATTGGAGCAGGGTGCTGGCAGAAGTCTTGAAGCACAGAGGTAGCAGTTACTGCATGTCTGCATGGGCTCTGTCAGCATATGGAGGATTGAGGCAGGGCTTCAGTTGAAGGAGGGCTTCAATGACACCTCTAACATTACCATCTGGAGATGAAATCCTGTGGTAGGTTTGTTTTTGAACCACAACATCTTGCTGATGAGCTTTATATTAATGATGAGACCCTAGCCAAGGTTCTCTTGGACTTCTCACCAAAAAAACTGTTTGCTGCTTGATGCTGGGGTTAAAAAATGGATTTATGCCTTAGCAAGGAACAGCTGTCAGTGTACTTGTAGAAGCAGGAGTCAAGATAATGAAACTGACATGATTCCAGAGTCTTCAGGGACCTAAAGAAAGCATTAGACAGCCCAAGGAGGCTTAGATGCTGTGGCTGTAACATAAACTTGGCTGCCCCAAGAAATTAATCTACATGTTGTGATTAGAAGCACAAATCTTTCCCCAAATATTTACTGAGTAAAAACGTAGTGTATGGTTTCTTAGGGAGAGTAGGGGCATGAGTTGGATTATTTTTGCTGTAAGAAAGTAATGCACTGTCCCAGACTATATTTAGGGATTGTGGTCTTTTACACAGATTGGAGCAGGTGATTCAGGGTCAGCGAGCCACTGGATTGGTGCCCAGGGATAATCCTCCTCCAGGCATCCTAGGGCACTGGTGCGCCATGCGGAGGAGGCACAAGTCTGGTCTGTGACCACTACTTCTAGGGGTCCTGTTAGTGTCATATCAAAGGAACCCTCCATCTGTCCCCACCCCTACAGACTGGTTCCCTGTGGTTTGGCCAGAACTAAGCCCAGGACCTCCTTACTTCAGCCGCTTATTAATAGCAATGGAAGAAGTAAGCATATGATCCTGATGGCTCCATCTTTCTGGCCTCGAATCTGGTCTCTCCTCTGTTGAGCTGCTTGGATATGTCTACAAGGGTGCCTCAAATGGGTTCTACTGGCTGCGGGGCCCCTCGTTCTGCCTTTACCATCCTTTAACTAGTTCTCTGCCTGGAAAATTGTTCTTCCTTCATGTGGTACTTCCTTCTGAAAGTGCTCCTTGATAATAACAGCAAATGTACGGATGTCGTTTCTTGGTACTGATGCTTTATGAAATGCTCCATTCCCCCTGCAGCCCTGTGAAGCACCTACTCTTACAATCTTCATTTCAGAGATGGAGACACTTGAAAGCAGAGGTGATAGGCATTTACTCCAGTCTGTCTTAGTCAATTTTCTGTTGCGGGGAGAAAATACCCAATGTACATAACTTAAAGCAGAAAAGGTTTAGTTTGGCTCATAGTTTTAGAAATTTCACTGCATGGCCAGCTAGCACTGAGGCAGAGAAAACATGGCGGAGAAAAGCTGCTTTCCTCATGATAGCCAGGGAGGAAAGAGACAGGCACACTGTAGGTGACCTGCTGCCACCAACCATACCAACACCCTTTAAGAGCACATTCAGCTATGGACATATCCATGCTGAATATACTGATATGGTCAGAGCCCTCAGTACAGGAGGCTTCTGGGACACTTTGCAGTTAAATTATAATGGGGTCATGGTAAGAGGCAGTACTGAGGTAATGAGCCAGAGCAATCTGGTCTGTCCCTCACCACCAACCTGAGCACAGGGCTCCCTGGACTGTGCCGCAGTGGCCTGAGCTCACCCCACCACAGACCTAGCTGCACCGCACAGCAGTTACAGCATAACCCTCCTCTTTGTGCTCTTTAACACTAACAAACCTACCCAACTCAGCCCAGGGAGCATCTGACTCCCCTGAAGCCTTCCTGACCTCACTCCTCCAGCCTGGAGTGAAGTCCTCCATTGCCCACACCATTCTCTTCTGTGCTATAGCACTCGCTGAGCTTGTGTGCCTGTCTGCTGCGGTGTCCATCTGTGAACTCCACAAGGTTCTGAACACAGCAATGGCTTTGTGTGTTAGGGTGCACAACACATTACCTGATTTTGGGACTGTTGGTTTAATAAACATTTCTCTGTTTAGTAGGGTCTGTTAGACCCTGGTGCTAAGAAGTCTTCACTTTACAACTCTGCCTCCCAGCTTTTACAAACAGATTAAGGACAAAAGGGATTGCATCACAAATCCCTGGAGAATCACCACAAATGCTTAGCTCCAGTTCAGAAAGAAGCAAAACTATTTATAGCCCAGGGGCTTAACATGAGATGACCTACACTTAATTTGTCCATATGGCTTAGTTTCATAGAACTTTTGACGAGAGTCCTTGGGGATCATTTAGTCTAAGCATTGCCAACTGTTGGCCTAGGGATGTTTTTATTTGGCATATTTCCACTTTTATGAGAACACCCTCGGGCAGGATACTTACTCTTTATTGCCCCACATTACACATATTACATTACCATAATACACCAATTCACTCATTTGTGTCATGTGTCTGCACCTTAAGGCATTTGATCATAAAACACTTCATTTCAACCAACCCATTTTTTTCCTTTCTTTATCATAGAGTTCATTAAGTACTCAGGGCCTTCAATTTTCATCACCTCATTCTAGTCAGGTGATCTTCTGCCCTTTTTTTTTCTTTGTGGCCAGCTCAGCCCGCCCTGGGGCGGGGTTGGTGTGGTGCATGGTGCCAGGATTAAATCGTGCTCCCTGCGCTTGCCTAAGGTTGCCTAAGCAGGTACTTTAGACCACTGAGCTATCTCTCTGGCCCTCTTCCTGCCTTTTGCAGGTGTGGCAAAATGGCCAATCAGTTCCATCTTGCTAAATCTAGCTCCTGGATTTAACCCATGGCCGTCCTTCTCGGTACTCAGAATCCAGCTCTCCTGGTTTTCTTCCTCCTATTTTGGCCTTTTTTTTCTCTGTCTCCTTGGCTGGCTCTTCCTTAAATCATTGATTTCTAAATTTTATATGCCTCAAGGTTCAGTATTTGGCCAGCTTTGTCTACCCATCTCTTCTCACTTTCTTAGTGATCTTGTGCAGGCTCATGATTCTAAACACTGTCAAAATGCTCTCATTCCATCAACGTACAACTCCAGACGGGGCCGACCAACTTGTAAGACTCAGTACATCCAAAAGCAAATTCCAAATTTCTACTCCAAACATATTCTTGCAGTTTTCTTCATCTCAAGTAAAGCAACACCCAGACTGCTAGGTGAGTCCAACCTGTGGAATCTCCCATTGGTCCCTTTCTATTTTATGTCATATCCAAAACCCAGCAGTTGCTTTCCCACTCTGACCCTCCAGCACCTCCCCAATTCCTTTTGAGCAGAGGCAGAGGAAGTGTCCAGAGCAGTCTATGTGGGCCTTTACCCTTACTCCCATCCACCTATCTTTAATTCACTCCTCGGATTTCTTTTCCTATCACTGTATCCTTACCGGTCTGCCTCAGCCGATGGAAGCTAGCTGCTGTTCTTGAACAGTTTTGGATGTGACATAAAATAGAAAGGGACCAATGGGAGATTCCACAGGTTGGGCTCACCTAGTGGGATGGATGTTGCTTTACTTGAGATGAAGAAAACTGCAAAGAAGAGTATGTTTGGAGTAGAAATTTGGAATTTGCTTTTGGATGTACTGAGTCTTACAAGTTGGTCAACCACGTCTGGAGGTGTACATTGATGGAGTGACAGCATTTTGATGGTGTTTAGAATCATCACCCTTATCTTGGAGCCTTTGCTGTCTCCTCCACTTGGCACATCCATACTATGCTTTGCTTTTGTCCCCAGGTATCTGTGTAGGTTGGTCCCTCTCTGCTTCCATGGTTCCTCACATGAGTCTGGTCATTGAAGCTTTCCTTGTGCCCCATCTCAAGTAGCCTCACCCTTTTTTGCTTTACTTTTTTTCCTAAATCACACTACCACCGTCTACCAGGCTACATATGTTATTTATTATGCTTGTTTTTCTCTGGAATGCACACTCCATGAAGAGATGCATTTGTCATCTTTTTCATTACTCATAATAGGGGTCAAAACAAAGTGCCTGTGATAGGTTTTATGGCATCCCTTTGCTCCCTGACTTTATCTGTTAAATCCCTGTGATCTTTGTTGGAAATAGGGTCATGGTAGACATAATGAGTTACATTAATATGGCATATAAAGGTGGCCCCAATCTGATATGATGCCTGTCCCTGTAGAAGAAATGGTGCAAAGAGAGAGGGATACGCCCAGAGAGAAAGTGGTGAGAAGAGACAGAGGGACAAGATGGTATCCATGTGTGAGCCATGGAGAAAGAGGAAGGAACAGCTCCTTCCTCTCTGGTTCTCAGAAGGAACTGACCCCACTAATATCTTCGGTTTAGGTTCCTGGCCTCTGGGATAGTGAGATCATAAATTGCTGCTATTTATGTCAACCAGGCTATGATACTTCGATATGGCAGCCCTAGCTGAATGCAACCCTTCAGAATATTCTCAAGAAAAATGTATGGGTAAAAAAAGCAGAGCACTAACTTTACCAAAGAAGTTTGGTGAAATTGAGCAATTTGCCTGAAAAATACAGTCTTGTTTTACTGGCAGAACCAAGACTGTGTTGTGGCCTTCCTCCCTCACTCCTAGTTCTGAGCCTCTACAGTTTGTGGCAGTGTCCAACTGTCTCACACATGCTGGCAACACTGCACAGAGGGCAGCAGGCATCTCTGGAGTCTCACCTTTCCTGCCGTCCTATTTCACACCACCTCTACAGGTCCAAACCCTGGGCATATTGTGGCTGGACCATTATTGACACATTTGCTAAGTGTTCTGATCTCCTCTGGGGAAAGCCTGTGTATGACTCTGCCATGATTCAGGAAGTAATAAAAGTTAGAGTCATAATATATAGGGGGAAAAAAAAAGAATGATTCATGGCTGAGCAGCTGAGCCATGGGGAGCAATCCAAGGTTCAGAACAGACAATCAGCTAAGATAAGTCACAATGATGTCACAGAAGAATATACAAATGCCTCAGTGGGCAGATCCAGAAGAACAGCACAATTAAATCAGCTCTCTGCTGAGAACTCTTCTGCATCTGTGAAGAGCTCTCTCCATCCTGACAGCCACATTAAGGAGAGGCGATAAAAGGAGGTGGCAGGAAGTGGCAACATACTCTGTACGGAAAGACAGTATCGCAAATTGCTGTCAAGTAAATGAACATCGTTCACATAGAACTATCTCCAAGAGGTCATACGTGCTTGGACACTTCCTAGATGGGTTGGCAGCAGAGTGTTCTCTTCAGCACAGAGGTGCAGAGTGACACTGAGCAGTGGACACTGACAAGAGCCATCGGAGATGATACAACAGTTAACAAAATACTGAGGCACAGGCCACCAACTGTCAACATATCCTTACTAGGCCCTGAACTTGAAGGCGGACAGGAGGAAACTCATGTGGCTGGAGTAGCAAAGTTGCCCTTTCCCTCTGGGACCCTTGATCTACTTTCTTCATCACATGATGACACATTGCATCATTCGTTTCAGCATTACAAACATTAGCAGAGCATTTGAGCACATTAACACCCAGGAAATGTCAGGGCCCTTCTTTCCTACTTTGTCATTTTGTGAAAATGCTTGGTACATACCATTCTCAATTACAATGACAGCAGCCTATATGTGATTATTTATTATATAACAGAAATTGACAAATGCTGACCTAACCAGTACAAGAATTCTCAAATATAATGTAACTACTGTTGTTACCATTTTACAGATGGGAAGAGAGAGAGAGAGAGAGAGAGAGAGAGAGACAGACAGACAAAGACAAAGATAGACAGACAGACAGAGAGAGACAGAGAGACAGACACAGAGATGGGGAAAGAGAGAGAGACACAGAGATGGGGAAAGAGAGAGAGAGGGGAGAGAGAGAACATTCTCAATGCCACACAGCTAGCACAAGTAGCAGGACTGGGTCAGGGAATCCAGGCAGTCTAGATCCAGTCCAGGGTCACCCTACCCTAGACTGCACTCAGGAAATGCCAGGGATCTTCCTTCCCACGCTGTCCTCCAGCAAGCCAGTGTTCTCAGAAGCCTAATGTTTGTTGCCTCCAAGGTCCGGTTCAAGGACAGCAGAGGTCATCATTGGTGCTTAGTGACTTAGACCTTCTAAATTGAAGGTCTAGGGAATTTAATCCCAATTCCCAACTGGATGAAAAAAGGAGGTGAAAACCCTAATACTAAAGGTCAGATCACAAAGTTTGGGAGCCTTTTGCTCATTTTCATTATGTCAAATTAACGTGGTAACTGTACATGTGTATGGGGTGTCATCTAATCTTAACCATCAAGGTCACTGGATTAAGAGATTCCTGGAGAGGTGAGTGAGTTATGGGGTGCTGCATTATCAGTGGGTCACTCCGCAGGTGCTCATCACTGAAGGTGTTGTTAGGAATGGGACCCAGTTGGACAGGGCAGGTCATCCAGGAGGCACCTTTTGGTAGTACAGAAGTTATAATTGAGTAGAAGCTAAGAATAAGCAGGAGCTCTGAGGACAGAAGGCATTGAGCAGAATGTGAGGAAGCTAGTTGGTAAGGGGAAGTCAGTACTCTAACTGAGGTATGTACAATTTTTAAAGTGTTTCCCTAATATTAGACCATTTACATTTTTCTGCATTATAAAGAATTCCATGATATCTTTGTGTATCAGTATTTGTGGCATTTCTGAGTAGTGTCTTAATGTATTCCTGGATTAAAGGGTATGCACATTTTAAAGCTTTTGATATAGGTATTCATTTTCTGTGCTCTCCAGGATTAGAGGGTTTATTTCCATACATTGTAAGAATAATAAGTCTTGAGTAGGAAAGATAGTAGCTGTCATTTGAAATTTTATTTTCTCAAGGCTGGCCAGAAAGCTCAGCAGACTAAAGAGCTGTTTAGGCAGAGCACAAAAGCTGAGGTTCGATTTCCAGTGTGTCATGCCAGCCCTGCCCCCAGGGCACACTGAGGTATTGATTGAGACTGGGCATGGTGGTGTGCCTGTAACCCCAGCACTTGGGAGGCTGAAAACAGGGGAGTCACTAAGAGTCTGATCTATGTAGTGAGACCCTGTAGACCCCATACAGAAAAATTATATATATATATATACACTCACATATATTTTATCTCAGTTGCTCACATATTTTTCAGATGTTGTGGAATATTTGTCTTCTGTGAATTGAGCTTGCTTGTGTGATTTATGCATTTGTCACTCAGGCCAGTCAGACTTTTCTTACTGATGTACATGAACTATTTATATAACAAGACCAATGTTTCATAATATATTTTACAAATACTTTCCCATAATGTATTGTTTGCCTTTTGATTTTTGAGCACTGAAGTTCTGTTTTTCAACATATTGTTCTTTTGCTTTGTAATTTATTTCAATTTTTTTTCTCTTGAAAAAATTCTGACCTTTTTTCTAGATCAGAAAGCTACTTAGCTCTTTCTTTTTCTCCTGGTGTTAAAAATGTTTTTTGCTTTTCTTTTGAACTGTTTTTCACTCGGAATTTATCTTGGTGTATTTGGATCTATGAAGACTTCATATAAAACAAAAAAAAAATAGAATTGTGCGAGCCTATTGCAGAAATATTTAATCTGTGATAATGCCTGTTCCCAGTACAAGTGACCATTAATGACTTCCAAAAACCAGTGCAATGAACTGGGGACACACAGATCCACTTAGTGCATAATGAGGGAGAACACAGGAGGAAGGTGGGCATGGCATCGCTTGTGTGCTCTGGACAGAACATACTCTTATTAAGTGGAAATTAGGGCTGATGAATAATTCAGTGCTTAAACTCTCATAGGGACTCAGAAACCCTCAATACTTAAACTGGGTCTGTACTGATTGACAGTGGGACTCTTAACCACACAGTACCTCCTTGACCCCAACACTTACTTTTCCAATTGCCTGGTTTTCTAAAACTAAGTAGATTCGTTCAAAAAGGAACACTTTGTCATTCAGAAGAAATTTTCTTTTCTTTCTTAGTTTGAATTATTTAAACCCCATTTGAGAAATCAACTTTATAGTTTTGTAAGCTCTGTTTCAAATGACTGAATGGAAGCTGTATGGTTGGGGAAGCCTTGGTGTGTTTCCAAAAATATGCAGTTATGCCAGGGAGATAGCTCAGTAGAATAATCACTTGCCTGGCAAGTGTGAGGTCCTGAGTTTGACCCCCCAGTATGACAAAAGATGCAGTTGTGATTATAAGCAACACAACACCTTTCAGAAGACAACATAAACCAGATGCCCTCTGAAGAGTGGCTACACTCGAAGCTTTCCATTTCAACTTCAGGAACTGAGAAAAGCCCCTTGGCGCCACAGCTGATCTGAAAAGTAGAGTGTATTTGTAAAGGCTGCTATAACTGACTACCATGAACCGAGTGGCTTAGATAGCAGAAATGTAGTGTTTCATCATCCTGAAGTCCAAGCAGCGTAGGGGAGAAAATCTGTTTTGTGCCTCCTACTGAACTTCTGTGGTTTGCTGGCGATTTTGATATTCCTTTCTTGTAGCTACACCACCTGATCTCTGGCTTTGTCACAATGTGGCATTCTCTCTCTCTCTCTCTCTCTCTCTCTCTCTCTCTCTGTATATATCTGCAATCAAATTTCCCTTCTTTCTTCTTTTCTATAAGGATATCAGTCATAATGGAGTAGATATACTAGCAACCTCATTTTGGCTCGATTACCTTTCTGAATACCCTGTTCCCAAGAAGGGATCATTCTGCAGTTGGGGCTGGGGGTTCAACATGTGGATGTTAGGAGAACACAATTCAAACCCAAACAGATAAGTTACACAGTAACTATTTAAATTAATTACTCTGACACAATGGATAAAATACAAGTATCTTCATAGACAAACTGGCTCTTATTAGACCTGGAATCCTGAGAAACCTTCCTTAATTTATATTTTTAACTGTAAAAAAAAGAGATGGGCTATGGTAAGAATTTCTCCATCAGCTCAACAAATGACATTCGCTGAGGGCTGGTAATACATAAAATTGTAGGTAAGTGTTACTTCTTTCTGTGTATATGCTTATCATGAGGATCCTTTGAAAGATAATAATGTATTACCAAAATGAAGTGCAAGGACCTGAGTTCAATCTCCAGTTCCACCAAAAAAAAAAAAAAAATTAAAATATGATGGGAGAAATTTACTTGAATTATTCTTTGTTCATCTATTTCAGGTGGTTTATGAGATAACCACCTGAATGGGAAACGCCTTTGGAGCATTTTAGGTTTGGCACCATGTTTTGCTCATTGTGGGGAGACAAGCACAACAAGGAGACTCAAGTCCTTGTGTCTTTTACCACTTGCTGACTGTTCAAAATTAAAGAGATACTGAAAAGCAGCCAGGACATGTAACATGATTACAAATGGAGTAGAATCAATGAACTGATTCACAGCTTTTCTTTGTATAGCTGCAACTGTTAACTACAGACTAGTGACCTGCGTTCCTGTTTACTCTTTGGAATATGTGACCCACTTCAAGAGGAAGTAAAGAACTATGAATCAATACTTCCAGAGGACTTGTGATATTTCATTGTTCACTAAGTTGGAGGTTATACTCATTGGACCATGATTTTCTGTGATACTGAATTTAAAAGAAATATATGCCATCCTCTCCATGGAGGGCTGGGCATCATGCCAGGAAAACATCTGCTCCCTTCAATACTTCTCAAGGTCTCCTCTTTGCTACCAGGAATTTGCCTTTTTTGGGAATAGGGAATCATGATCTCATTGGAAAATGCTTCTCAGAGGACTCTCTCAGGCAGTGGATTAAGACTTCTAAATGTTACTGTTAACTTTCATAGAGGAATGTTTGTTTCTATAGAAGCTATAATGAATCCTAGCCTGTCTGTCTTTCTTTCTTTCTTTCTTTCTTTCTTTCTTTCTTTCTTTCTTTCTTTCTTTCTTTCTTTCTTTCTTTCTTTCTTTCTTTCTTTCGTATTTTAGGGAAGGGTCTACAGGGTACTCATGGTTTCACTATTAGATCTGATGTGTAGTGATCTGCTTATTTACAGCCTCCATATAGTTGGGATTTTAGGCATGCGCTACCACTTCCAGTCTCAATTGCCATCTCAGTGGGCCTTGAGGGCAGGACCAGCACAGCAGGCCCGGGGATCGAACCCCTGGCCCCTGTGTCTGCTTGCAGGTGCATTAGTCTGCTGAGCTATTTGGCCAGCCCTGATTCCTAGTATTTCTCATTAATTCAGGGTGGAAGTTTTGGAGGTCCTCCCAGTCCAGTTTCCCTGCTACTTACAGCAGGTTGATCCCAAGGAATGTCCGAAAGCCAGAGCTCACTGGAGCACAGTGCAAAAGCTGTGGGGTACAGCGTGGTCTACAGAGGAAATAAAGGCATCATGCTAAGCAGGCTTCCTACACCTCATCTGGTGTTATAAAGTGAGACTCGCAGGAAGTATCCTTTAAAGAAGTGAGGGGGTTATCTGTCCTGTGGTCCATCTGGAGACTCTAGCAGATGACAATTCTTGGTGACCACGTGTAGATTTCTTATCCATTAAGGAGGAAGGATTTAGTTTTAGAAACTTACTTTCGACCACATCTGTCATTTCTTTAGGGCGCACTCCTTGATTTTCTAAATTGTGATGTGAAGCGCCTGCTTTTGCTTCCATAGCACCCACTGTTGTACCATTTATATTATGAAGTTTTTTTCACCAGGTGGCTTCTTCAGTAACTTGCTGAAGACAGGCCACATCTTTTTCATTTTCTACCTCCAGTGCTTAGTCCGGTAGATGACTGCTGTGATTTCTACTGTCATTGCTTTAAAACCAGCTATCTTTTGTGGAACAATTACTATTCCAAGCAGGTCATGTATTGCATCTTATTTAATCATAACAAGGTTCAATCAAGTACATGTTATAGCTTGTAGCTAGATGTCCCCCCAAAGCCTCAAGTAGCCATGGATGGGGAGTCTAGAAGGTGGCTGGCAGAGGGTATGTGATGCTGAGGTTGAGGATGTGATGATAGGATTAAGAGTGCTCTACCTTGGGTGTGAGCCCCACCACCCAAAAAACAGTAGCTTGGAGGGGATGCAAGACAGAATGAAGGCAGGGCTGCAGCTGCTGCTTGCTGCTTTTCTGCCTTCACTTGCCCTGCTACACCATGCTTTGTTTCTCTCCTGTGATGCCCCTTTGCTATGTCCACCTGCCATGCCAGCCTGGCTCAGAACCTGTAAACTATAGAGCAAACCTCCTCACACTCTGAGCTACAATAAATCTCTACATTAGCTTTGGGTGTTGTTTATTTTGTCCCAGCAATGAGAAAAGTAGCTAAGAACAATTCTAGCACCACTGATCCATTTCACAGATAAAACCACAGTAGTTTTCCTTGAGATTATACAGCTAATAAAAGAAGGAGCTAGATCTCAAATCCAGGTAGCCTGTTTTCTTACTATACCAGATAACACCATTCAACAATATTTTTGAAGGACTGGTCATGGGTTAAAGCCCTGTTCTTCACACTGAGGCTATGTGATGACCAAAATAAAGTTCTTTCTGCCTAGAGTTTATATAGTGAGATACTTTTTAACTATGTTCACAGAAACTATTTGTTAAATGAGAGAAATAAAAGATTATCTTTCTCTTGATACTTTGAGTTTTCAGATAAAGGGGGTGAGTCTTGAGAAGCTAAGGAACTTCTTAAGATGAGCAATCTACAGTGGCTCCACAGCCCGATTCAAAGTTAATTCTGTGATTTCTGATGTTTTATCTTCAAGTCGGTATAAACCATCCAAAGCCATCCACCTCCATAGTTGCATTTTTCAAGAGATGAGAGAGAGAGATGGAGTTAGAGACAGAGTCAAAGAGCCAAAGACACACACACACACACACACACAGAGAGAGAGAGAGAGAGAGAGAGAGAGAGAGAGAGAGAGAGAGAGAGAGAGAGAGAGAGAGAGAGAGAGAGAGAGAGAGAGAGAGAGAGAGAGA
>PVKA01006687.1:0-82007 GCA_004027165.1 Ctenomys sociabilis | reverse complement strand
GATGGAATCCCAGGAGGTCCCTCCAAGAGAGGATACTTTTGTATCCTGAAACTACAGTTTCCCTTACAAGTATAACTTGAAATTTACAATTTCCTTTGTCTCCTCTCTGCTTATCTTTATTTCTTTTTATCCTGCCTCAGCAATGACTCCAGTCAAAACACTGTTTTCCAACCACCCTTGTTGACAAGGTGACAAAGTATCAGAGAATGAGATATAAATAATAGTAGTGTCCTCAGGGCCTCAGAAGGTGTCCACAGACATCGCTGACTCAGCTGGTGGGAGAGGTGTGAGAGCTGCTTTCTGTGTTCCACAAGCTTCTTTGTTTCTACTACTCTCACTGTAGACAAAATGGTGAAAACTTGGGCTGCCATCTTGCTTTCCCAAGTGCTTTTCAGAACAGAAGCTAAACACCGCGATGATAGGACTAAAAGATTACAAAAAAAATCTATTTTTAATGACTGCAGAACCTCTAGTACAATATCATACTCTCTCTTCCTTGAAATCTCTATTACTTAATAAATAATTATCTTGTATAAACCACATTGTCTTCATGGCTTTGTTATATGCTGCTACCTAACTCATGCAACCCATATCTTATGATATTGGCTTGGAAAGTATGACTTATACATAACTATCATTCTAGTTCAGAAATTATTACTTATGTATTTGCACATACATGGCATTAAATAATAAGAAGGATTTAAATCAAGACAAGAAGATAAAGGGCATCACCTAGTATTGTGTGATTAATTTTAAACACAGAACCCCAAAGGCTCCAGTGATTCTTCTTTGGCTGAGGAGCAGAAGTGGGGCTTTTCTAGTAAGTGAGGCAGAGAATGGGGCCATACAGTGAGGGGTAGAAAGTGAGTACAGGTGTATCGAAGTAACGTGTCAACGAAAAGGCAAGGCCTGGTTGTGAGATTGTAACTGGTCACTTGGGCAGAGTTTTTAATGTTGGAAAGTAGTGGAAGTTTCTACCAGTGAAACTTCCCAGCAACCTGTAATGTTTTCTCTTACTCCTGATGCATGATGTTGGTGAGGGGCACCAGTAATTCTCTTCAGACTGAAAAGTTCTGATCTTTTGCAGATTTGGTTCCCAGGCCATCTGCCCAGCCTCCTTCCAGAAGTGGCCCTTGCCTAGCTTTGTACCTCCATCCTTAGGCATGGCACCCAGATGGCACTGGGCACTTCCAATGCGAGGCTTCTTGCTATGGGACAAGAATAAGGCAGGTTCATTTTTGTTGTTGTAGCCTTTCTGTCAACATCTGGCATTTGGTTCATCATTTTGGCTACAGACAAGAGTCTCTGACAGGAAGCATCACTGTGCTGAAGATGGAGAGGTTGTGCAGATGAAATTAGCACTCAGTATGTCTGTAGATTATGGCTCTGCTCATCCTCTGACCCTTAGAAACCTCTTCTCACAGCGGTTGTCATACCGTTGAGTGACCTACTGTGTTCAGTTACTGTTCCTGAACTGAGCTCTGATTTGGCCCTGGTTTATGTGCACTTGTCTATAACTCTAAATTAGTAACGGAATCTCCTTTTACGTTGACTAAAAAACTGGTTCTGCTCCTATTTCTTGTATTCAGGAGCTACATTATCAACAGATAAAAATTGAAGAAGGGGCTAAATGATCCTGAACTAATAAGGATTTGATCTAATAAGCTTGCAAATTTGTCGCATTGTAAAATTAATATGCGCCAGTAGACACCATACTATAAATTTTAAATTCTGATCTCTTCCCATGCAATTGATATCCATATGTAGTCCATGCTTCTCTGCGGAGGCTGAGCAGAGGCAGTGAGCAGAGCCCAAGTCAGCCACACAACCCTGAGGGGGGACAGCCGAGAGTCTGCAGGCTACTCTGTTGTTGTGCTCGGGCGTTCAGCAGAATTAGCATACTAAATGCATTTTAAGCTTAAAGTAGGCTTATTGGGATGAGATCCCATCGGGCAAGTCAAGGAGCATCTGTGCCTTTGGTGGTTTTTATAAAGCAAGGATTGGAACATGCGCCTTTCATTGGCAGTACACCGATGCAGAGAAAAGTAAATACCATGGTTCGTGTCTGCAGCCAGCGCCTCCCCACCTCTTCACGTCTCCCCTTTCGGCCACTAACTCAGCAGAGGGCATGTCTTTCATGTGCCAGGCTGACAAGGCATTTCAGTCGTGCAGCTAATTAGCATCATTCCAGGGCTCAGTGTGACAGGTCCTCCAGACTCATAAATCAGCAACCACTAAAATGTTCCTTTTGGTCTCTTCTCTTATTTTTAATGTTGATTTGCTTTCAGTCTGCATAACCAAAAAATAAAAATACTGATGAAAATGCCTGGTGCCACAGCTTGAATGTATTTTAGGTTTTCTGAGCTAGCAAGACAATAGAAAAGAAAGAGAAAGAGAAAAATAAAAGAAAAGAAAAACCCTCACCCTTGTTTTCAGGGAAAGAACATGAGTCAAACTTGGATGGCTCAAAATTAGACAGTGGTCTATCAATTACAGACCTGTAAGTCACTTTAGGGCTGTACTGAGACAGCCCCAGAGTTATTGGAGGAGGTAAAAAAGGCCTGGCCAAAGTCCAAACAGCAGAGTGACCCAACTAAAGGATTCTGAGGGAGGAGGAAGAGGCAGCAAGCACAGCGCTGACAGCAGCCAGCCCAGTGAAAAATGAGTGTGGAGATTTCCCATTAAAGATACTTGAAACCACAGTTCTTATCTGCCCCTCCCTCGGTGCTCCTCAGCTGAGTGCCTTCCTCTCTCTTCCAATACTACCCATGCCCTAGAGGCAAACTGTTTACTAAGGGCAAATCTGGTCAGGGTGGAGGGCTTAGATTACCACCCCCAGCTGATGAAAACACTGCCACCTCAAAGCTGCTTCGATTGCCAGTTGAAGATCTACACCCAGGAAAAGCGATTCTTAAATACACTCTACTGATGGGCACACCTAGGAAAATGGAATGATTAAAAAAGAAAAATAGTTGCCTTACCAAGTTTGAATAAAACTGATCATTAACAGTCTTAATGAATGTGTGTACAAGCTTTTGGGGAAAGGCTGCTTTCTTTTTTTTTGTATTTTAGGGAAGGGTCTACAGGGTGTTCAGAGTCTCACTACTAAATGGGACTCATAGTGATCCATCTGCTTACAGCCTCCCAAGAGCTGGGATTACGGGTGTGTGCCACCATGCCCAGTCTCAGTTGTCATCTTAGTGTGCCCAGGGGCAGGGCCAGCACATCAGGCCTAGGATGGAGCCCCACCCCTACACCTGCTTGCAGGCACTTTAATCTGCTGAGCTATTTAGCCAGCCCTGAAAGGTTGATTTAAAGAAAATAGTTGAATCGCTTCTCGGCCTTTTGGCTAAGATCAAGTGTAGTAAAGAAAATAGTTGAATAGTTTTTCATCAATTCCTGACCACAGTAGTCCTATCCTTAGAGAGCTCTCTTTTTAAAGTCATGTAATGGCTGATTTTTCGAACAGTAATTTCCTATTGCTACTTCTGTTCCTTGTGGGATTTATTAAAGAGAAGACTATTACTCTCTACTTAGTCTTTGGTTGCCAGAGAGAGTACCAAAACATCAAAATGAAAAATTTGCTTAAATTTATTACACAGACACCTACATTTAAAAAGTAATGGCTGCAAAAGGGAAATTTACCAGTTATACTCATGGAGGTAATATTTTAAGCATTCATCAGAAAGATTTTTTAAAATTACTATGGGAACATGAGAAACTATCAGAGCCCCAAATTTAACATATTTTTTCAAAAGAATAAAGTAATTTAAGTATCTTTACTAAAAGCAGAATGCTATAATATTAAAATTTTTAAATGAAGAACATTAAATAAATATGTAAATCCCCACTTTGAATTACTGAGATAATGAGGTGTATTGACTCTTTCATATTCAATAAAACAGTTAAACAGGTATTTAAAAATGCTTGGCAGTGGTGGGCACTATAATTTTGGGTGGGCTAGTCATGATATAATAACAAAGTAAATCTGAATGACATAAACCCAAAGATTAATTTTTGTTCTTACCTGTTCATTGTTTTTGAGTTCTTATTTTCTACCTGCATACTGGACTAGAAACTGATTTTTTTTTTTCTGTTTTTGCTGCTTTAGTATCTGACTATAAGTCTTATTAAGTTCCTCTTGGCTTTTTATTACATGGGTTCACTTGGGGCTTCGTGATTTATAAATAGTATGCAAAACAGGTCCCTCGCACCCCTATTTCTTTTGGTCTCTCTTGTCCTTTCTGGACTTTCTATTGATTGCCTGTCAAATTTCTTCAGAAATCCAACTCCTGAGGGAACAATGTTGCACAGGGTTTCAAGGTGATGATTGCCAAGACCTACTTAACAGACATGATTAAATTTAAGAATGAACTCTAGCCGGTTCATCTGAGGGTCACACTTTGTAACCTTCCTTCTTGTTCACCTATGGGCAAAGGGGCTTGACACTGACTCGTAATTGTTGGCATTCCTCCCAATGTGGGACCAGGACAGCTAGCTCTGAGGGACCACCAAATCCTAATATTGGTTGATGAATCAATGAATGATGCTTTCAGAGAAACATCTCAAAGGGGGAGCCCTGCCAATGCCAAGGCAGAGTTACTTATGTCAGGCTCACACAAAGTAGAGCCAGGGGACCACGGCAGAGGAATCTCATGCTTGCCTGTCTGACATGAGGACTATGAGAGAGACTCTTTAAAGGTCCATGTGCGCGCACGCCTAGGGTAGGAACTATGATAAGAACTCGGACAGCACAATATATTCCTGATAAATTGCTTCTATGCCCTCAGCAACAGAGTTCCTGATGAGTAATTCCTCACTCCTGCAATGAGCCTCTATGACTGATGAACTTCGTTCCAGAACAACTTATGTAGACTTCTCCTTCTGCCCTTTAAAAGTTTTCCTTTGCATCAACCTCTTCAAAAACGCCTATGATCAATCATAATGTGCACGTCCCAGATTGTAATCTCCTGCTCATCCCTTCGTCTGTGCTTTATGGACAAAAGCAAAACTCTGTTGGACTTTAGGAATAATTTGAAGATATTATTCACTTCTGCTATACTTTCTAGGTCAATAATAAACAACCGTAACTGAGCCTGACTCTGACGCCAATGGTCAGAGGAACAAGTGTGTGAAAGTTTCTAGTTTCTAAAAAACTAAAAAAAAAAATAGCGTTTAATATTATTAATGTTTTTTTGTCAGAATTAAATACAAAATGATAAACTATACCCCTCCTTTTATTCAGACAGTCTGTGAAGTTCCTACTGAGGAAGGTAGTTCACAGAACATGCTCATTTCTGACCATCCTTAAAATATATGACAATGAAAAGGGCAAATTAAGCTTTTTATTAGACCTCTTCAGATCTCTTTTTGAAGTATGATATAAAAGAAATCATAATAGAACATTTATAATAGTGATCAATTGGAAACTGTTAAAGTAACTTTTATAGTAAAAGTGATTATATGTTTATTGTAGATGATTAAGAAAACAATGAAAGAAATAAGGAAGAAAAAATAGACAGAGTCCTAGCCCTTAGGAATTATCGCAAATGTTTGCTGTTATCTTCCAAACATTTTCCCCTGGTCTTCAGGTTTTGCAGAATTTAGAACTTACTGCAATGGGTAAGGCTATCAGCCCAAACATTCAAAACCATTTAAAAGAATTTTTCCCATGTTTCAAGGCTTATATTAATTTCTGTATCAATCTTCACTTCAACTGGGTACCAATACCCAAATATGGGTCAATCCGACTGCCTCCGTCTTGCCAGCGATTTCCTCTATCAGGGCCAGTGCCAAGCTGACTTCTTACCTCCCACCTTTCTGCTCCGAGCCCATCCTTTCTCTGTTCTGCACGTCTGGCACTGAGATCCCTCAAAGGGCACTTCTGAGACTCCCTTGCCAGCTGGATTTCCTCCCAGCAGGAGCAGCAGGGGAAGATTAAGGCAGCCCGGAAGGAGGCGCAGCTTTTTTCCTGTTCATTACATGTCCATTTGTTTCAGCAGCAGCAGGTGGCTTCACACCTCCAGCCTTGCATTCTCGGCAGCCCAGAGTCTGCCGCATCAAGCCCGGTTAGGAAAGCCGGCAATCACTGGGCCTGAGTACTGTGTCCAGCAGGCCCTCCGGGAGGAGAGGGAGCCTTTATCCGCCCCTTTTACTTTTTGACAGAGTCCGGGAGAGCCAGTTCCCAAAATTAAATCCGCTCTTTTGAGTCTGCTGGTCCACTGAAAGGAGCAGTTAATATTTAAATATTTTTCTTTCTCTTCTCTTCTCTTTTAATTTTGTATGATTGTGTCCAATGTTGTATGCTTATATCTAATAATCTAAACAACTGATTTGAAGACAATACGCAATATAACAACCGTACTTGTATTCTTATAATTTTGTTTAGTGAAATTCTGTATCATTACTATTTTTTGTTTTACTTTTTTATTTTATTTTTTTTAAATAGCGAGATAAGTGTGTTCCTCACAAGATCTGATTGATATCAGGGCAAGAGATTCTGTGGTTTGATCTTGTTCTTTTTCTCTGTGAGTTCTTTTTGCCTGTCTCCACATCTGGCATGTGCTCCTCAAAGGAGTCAAGCAGTTGAAAACACAATAGCCAGAGATTCCCTGGCTGTGTATCCTTCCTAGCCCGCCACTCATTTTCTTCGGCAGTTTGAACACAGAACTGAGCTATGCACCCGAATGGGGGAAAGGGAAGTGCTGAAAGAAGGGGAAATTGTTGCTGCTGTAGATGCTGTGTAACCACAGTGCTGTATATAAAATTGCATCTTTCCTCTTTTCACAAACCTTCCTATTTTTCCTTCATCTGCTGAGCCCTGCAGATTTATGACCAATGTAAATAGTATATATATATATCACTATTGAACAAGATCAAATATATATACATATATATATTTCAGTATTCTGCTATGTTTCAGTTTTCACATGTTAGAAGTGAGAATTTTCATTAACTTGGTTTCAGATTAGACTTGAGAAAGTTCTGAAAAGCATTGGATATGTTTAATGTACACAGAGTTGAAGTCTGCAGTTCATTTTCCTAAGAGTACATAACTGTTAAAATATTATATTCAAGTTATAATTTTCTCTTGTTTTGAATTATCAAGTGTTCACATTTCCCCCCCATTAAAGTTGATTTAAACTTAGAGATTTTTGCACTTTATCTGGGATTTGATTCCGTGGTTGCTTGAACCAAAAGAAACTCAAGATGGATGAGCTGTATTAGTTCTGTGCATCCACATGTGTATTTATGAAGCTGAAAAGCAAGCCTGAGATTTTATGTGCCCTCTAAAAGATAAAATCTTTAGAGAGAAGCATATTCTTCTTCCATAAATACTGCATCAATAGTTTGTACATCATCTGATAACGATAATAAATATTCCTCTGTCAAAGACAACTGCAAGTTTGCAATTGATTTTGACCATTATTCCATGTTGAATCACTACAGGATGCAACAAAGCCAGAATGATGATGTAGACCAATATGCAAAGACAATTTTCGGTCAATTTGAATAGCTCATTTAAACCACTAAATAGCTGCAAATATAAGATTTTTCAGAACTTTGAGGCTGAAGTGCAATAAATAAAAGGTTTCATGGGGATGCAAGTTAGAATAAAGCAAATTTAGAGATATTATAAGTGATCTCAAATGTGGTACTAGATGAACTAACAGCATATTTTCAAAAATATTTAATAGCTGTATGAGGAATAAATATAACTATAAATAAAGGCAATTTAAGAATTCTGTAAACAAAGATACAAATTAAATTCATTTTATAAGGGAGAAGTTAGCTATGTTTTCCCTAGAAGTGTGGACTAATTTCTCAAAATAAGCTTAAATGGAAACAGACTAGAATGAGGCTTAATTGCACAAGAATTCTACTTAGTTCATTGAAAATCCCCTTGAATAAATCAGTCTCAGCACAGGGGATTTCCACCATCAGCCAAGAGTTCTTTGATCACTACTGGAGGAGAGTTTAGACTGATCAAGAGGTTCCTTGGATTTGCTAAGAGCTATTAGCAAACAGGTTATGAAGATGCAGTCTTCTGGGTGTGTATGAGTTTAGAATCCAGAGCAGAGAGAATTTTCTATTATTTGAAAATCTGAAAGAACCACAGGACACTCACACAACCTCTTACCTGTTTTATGGACTTGCTCTGCACATTGAAGATAGAAAGGACAGGATCGGCCCCATCCATCTGCCAAGGAAAACCAATTTGATAGTATTAAACTTGAATATAATAATATATTCAACAAAGTTACATGCCCTTAGAAAAATGCACTGTGCAATTTTCAGCTCTACATATACTGACTATATTAAATGTTCAAAAGTTTCAGTGTTAGAAGATTTGGGGCAATCTTATCAAATAGTAGCAAAATTATGCACAAGTATGTAACTAGTCTTATAACCCATAAAGCCAATGACCATATAAATATAGAAAAATTTTTGTTTCCTTGAAAGTTCACTGGTGCCCCTTTCCAATCAATACCTATAAAGGGAAACACTAATCTGACCTTGTTTACTATAGATTACTTGTACTTGGTTTTTTTGTTTTGTTAATATATTTGGTACAGGGTCTCACTATGAAGTAGTGATCCTCCTGTTTTCAGCCTTCCCAGAGCTGGGATTACAGGTCTATACCACCACACCTGGTCTCGGTGGCCAGTTCAGTGTACCCAGGGTGTGTGGCCAGCACAGCATGTAGTACTGGGGATCGAACCCTGGACTCTGCACTTGTCTAAACAGATGTTTATTCTGCTGAGCTATGTTGCTGGCTCTGTACTTGGTTCTAAACAGATTAAATGAAGCTTTAGTATAATTATTATTAGTCATCTCCCAATCACATCACAGATAATATATTTTTTCCTGCCTTAATTTGTTCAGAACACTACCAAGTGCCAACATGATTCAGTAAGAATTGGGAGTATGACTGAAAGAAAGAACCTGTCTGTCACAGAATAATATGCACAAGCAAGCTTGCAGTCATGGTGCATTGTGGTTGAGGAAACAAAATGAGGACGTGCCCAGTGCCAGGCAGGGATGCATGGCATGGTCATAGAGGCCAGTGGTGGCTGCTGGAACAGCTGATATTGTAACTGAGACTGGAAGGAGATGAGTAAGGGCTAACCAGACAGAGATGAAGAAACACAGAAATAGAGGAAACTAGGGGAGCTAAGAAGAAATACCCAGGAACAAAAGAGATTTCACTATTTGAGGAAATGAAAATATTCCTTATAACTAGACTGAACTGGGGTCAAATCTCTCTCTCTCTCTCTCATCTATCTATCTATCTATCTATCTATCTATCTATCTATCTATCTATCTATCTATCTATCTATCTCTATCTATCTCTCTCTCTATCTCTATCTCTATCTCTATCTCTATCTCTATCTCTATCTCTATCTCTATCTCTATCTCTATCTCTATCTCTCTATCTCGCTTTCTTTGTGGCTGGATCAGCCCACCCTGGGGACAGGGCTGATGTGGAATGTGGTGCTAGGGATCCAACCATGGTCCCTGAGCCTGCCTAAGCTTGCCTATGCTGGTGGTTTAGACCACTAAGCTATCTCGCCTGTTTTGGGATCAAATCTTGGAGGACTTTTCAGATCAAGTCTCCTGCTTTTACTTGACTTTAAGGACAGTAGAAAAAATATAGAAGCACTTTTAGCAAAAGAATGTCATCTGATTAGTATCTGTTTTAAAGTGAAACTAGTGAAAAAGAAAAGTTTTGAAAACAACTTTGCTTTGATACTTTTGTTTAGGATGAAAAAAATCTAAGGTAAAACCTCTTGTACTAGACACTTGGATTACTATTTCTTTTTGTGGAACTGTAGATTGAACTCAGGTCCTTGTACTTGCCAGACCAGCACTTATTCTATTGGGCTATCTTCCCAGCCCCAGAATGCCATTTTATTATTTGAGTGGAAATGGCAAGAAGGCACACAGCAACATATGCCTAGAGAAATAGGCTTGATCTCTAGAATGAAGTTTGAGGACATATCACGTCATAATTCCACTTTATCCAAAAGCCATCAGTAACAGGCACAAGTTGGGTGGAAGGCCAACTTTCACAGTGGCCATTGTGGGATGTTCCTCTGCTTTCAGCATCTCTATGATAAGACTTCTTCACTGCTCTACATTTTCTGCATTACATATTAAACTTCAACTATTTTCCTGATGTCTGTCTTTCTGTGATGGTCATTAATAGCCCAAAACAATCTAAGAGAAAAGCAATAAAGTCATCTTTGCTTATGGGATGTCCAACTCCTCTGTTTTTTAAGGTCATGTTTTAGTTCTCCTTTGAAATATTTAGATTGGTGCTCTGGATAATTCTTTCCTACACCTGTCTTGCTTATTTTGCATTTGCATTATCAAAATAGATATTCAAGGTGATTGGATTAACCAGAAATTGCCAAACTCTTATCCTGACTCATGTAGATACAGTTTATCCAAAGTGGCTCCACCATTGCCCTCTTGACTGATAAATGAGAATGCAGTGCTTGCATCAATATCACATTAATTTCCTCTTTCTTAAATGGAACCCATTTTTTATCCTTTATATTTTTTGCCTTATGATAAAAATCACATAATATTTCTTTACAATAGTGTCATTATTCAGCATTTTGTCATGGCAGGAATATTTGCACAATAGTGAGGTGTATATAAACCAATGCGATTTACTACCATGCTGACAAAAACTGAAACTAATGGTAGGTGACTATCATTAGGAAAGCTCTTGGTATGGGAAGAAAGTCTAGCATAATTTCATCATAGTTGATTTTAACAGATCCTGGAGGTATATGTACCTCTTTTCCTAACTAGATTATAAATCCTTAGAGGACAAGTGTTATAAATTGAATTGTGTCTCTGTAAAATTCATATGTCAAAGTCCTGAACTTTAGTATCTCAGAAAATAATCTTACTTGGATATAGGAACACTGCAAATGTAACTAGTTAGATTAAGATAAGGTTATGCTGGAATAATGAGGGGATTTTAATCCCACATGACTGATGACCTTAAAAAACAGAGGAGTTGGACATAGTCATAAACAAAATGAGAATATTATGCAGATTTGAGTTATGCTGTTATGCAACTACCAGAAGAGATTAGAGAAGTCTGGTATAAATCCTACCCCAGCACCTTGAGAAAGAACATGGCCCTGCAAACACCTTGCTTTTGGACTTTTGGTATCCAGAACTGCAAAACAGTAAATTTATGTTGGTGTAAGGCACCCCATTTATAGAACTTTGTTATGGTAGGAAATGAAAACAGTGAGGATTACTGCTTTATATTTTTGCATGTCCCACAGTTAATCATGCATGTTGGCTGAGCTGAAGTTACAATAACAGCTATTGGAGAATGTGCTGGGGTAAAAATTGGTTGTACTAAGTTTGCAGATCAAAAATTAGAGAAAAGGAAGGGCTTCAAGGTCAGTCAAAATTTTGGACTTAGCCTTTCAAGGTCAGTGAAGACTCAGGACATAGGAGATCCTGTACTGTAACATCATGTAACTCAGTTGTGTCCCAAATTTTCTGATCAAGGAGATTATGGGGTCACAGAAGAAAGTGATCATGATGTAGAGTGTGCCTAAGGAGAGTCACATGGAGAGAAAACATTCTCTCAAGCTTTCACAGACAGCAAATTGGTCAAGCAATGGCCATGACTGATCCACAAGGCTGACAGTAGCAAAGGATCTACAAAGTGCTATACGAGGTTACAAGATAAATCCTGAGGGTACATCACTGTCCTTATCAGATACAAAAGTTATTGTATTGTATCAGATACAAGTTATTTCTTGTTATATAGTTCTGTTTATCTTGATCTTAACCATCCAGCAAAAAAGTATAAAAACAAGGTATATAAAGTAAAGCCACATTAATATGCTGAGCTGTGAAAGGCTCAAGTCAACAACTTCTGCGGATAACCCACTACTGTTGTGGACTGCTGGACTGTGTTGGATTGTTTTGCTGAATTCATGCACCTATAGTATTTAGATGTCAATGGAATACCCATCTCTGACAGGACTAAACAAAAAAAGGGAATACAAAAGAAGGACCATTTTGTATCTGTATATACAGAATAGTCAGGATAGATGTACAGCTACTCTCACTTAATTTAATGAGTGAAAAGATTTGCACTAATAGTGTTTGGACAGGATATCCTATCTGCTTCTTGTGCTATGGATGACCACTAAGAAGATAACAATGTACAATGTATTAATTGTTGAAACTGTCCTATTAATCAGTTTTGACCCTATCTCATTGCTATTTGTTTCTCAATAAAATAAAAAAATTACTTGTTTGCATCTGATGAGACAGGCACATGATCAGAACAACTATCCATTCCTGACCCCTTCTCTACTGTGGCAGAAAATGACAAAGAAGTTTCTTGTGCACATGGACAATTCACTGAGATGGGATGAAGCAACCACAACAGGGTGCTTCACAAGGGCAGGAAGTCTGTGAATCTTAGAGATTTCCAGAGTTGCTCCTCGTCTCCAGATTTCATAACATGTGTGTGGAATCAGACATGTCCTTGACTTGCATTTGAGAACCTTCTCTTGAGGATGCCTTTTAATCCATACTGGAATCCACTGTGATTCATGAGAAAATGTGAATGAAACCCATCCTAACAGCCTCTATTTTGATTGAAATAGGAGTAGAACAATAAATATCCTGGGGAAAACTTGAGGAAAACTACAGAAGGCAAGTTTTGGTTTTGTGAATTCTTTTTTTCCCCCATTACATATAATGTAAATGCTGACTGACTTTGTCTCATGGTGCACACACAAAAAAAAATCCTTGTACCATCTATATGGAAATTGACATCTCATTCATGGTAGTTTGGGGGTTGGTGCACACAATTGGAAGTAAGTAACATACATCTATGTGTGTGATGTGCATGAGTCTTGACTGCAGCTTGAAGACCTTCTACATTTGGATTAAAATACTTCCTAGAGTAGAGCATCAAGATCTAAAAAATTTCCAGCATCCAGAAAATTCCCTTTTGTTCCTCGTCAGACTTTTGCATGTACATTGTTTAATTAATATCTCATTACTTTTTCCCAACCCTGTGGACAAAAGTGTTTTTTGTTTTTTTTTTTCATACTAAGGACGTGTGGTATTTCACAAGCAACACAAAATGTGAAACTATCCCAAAACAGGCTGTTTTGCCTTTGTGCTGTCTGTGGAGATCAGGGTTCACAAACCTGTTGTCCTTAAGTGAAATCTACTCTATTCAGTTTTTTGTGGACTGCAAAATATCTTTCAAGACTTGGAATTTGACATGTCATAAGGAAAGCATAATTTAGAGAGAGGGAGAGGTGCTTTAAAAAATTGGAAAACTTTATGAATCCTTTTCAGAATATGACCTTAAGTTGAGCAGAGGCTGCCCCTTGACACGTGAGCCAAGAAGAGTTATTTCTCTACCCCACTTCACGATAACCACATACGTGTACACCTGCTGACCTCATCTATGCCTATTACCTGCTGATCTTTGAGCCAGCTACAGCGAGACAAGATAATAAATGTTAGGCCCATGTTTAACTGACTTTTTTTTTCCCAACGAAAGGAAAATTTCTTTCAATGTTCCTAAATATTTTTTTAAAAAGTGCAAAATAGAATTGGTTTTAAATCAATATATTATTTCTTATCAATCTTTCTTGTAATCTACTTTCTGAAAATGGCTACTATTTATTATATAGCAAGTTAAATAGTTTTACGCAGATATATGTTTCCACACATAAACCTACTTAGTGATGATATTTAACATCTGATTCTGGCTGTTGTTTAATTTTTAAAAATAGCATTGTGCTGGAAGGTACTCATTTGTGATATGACTACAACTTTAATTTTGGTGTTTCTTTTCTGATTAACTAGTTTCATTAGGTTTAAAAGTGCATTAAATCATCTTTTATTATACTTTATATTCTAAAAGCGAACTAAAATCAACTTATCGGGTCAATGTTAGACATGTTTAGGGTTAGGTATTATCTTTAAACGTATATGAAAATCTTCTATCAGTGGCATTTGCAGGTAGGATATAGCTGTTTTCCTTCATAAAAGGCTACATATTTCTAAGTATTATAATAAGAGCTTCTCATTCAATGCATTATAAAAAAGTTTCTATTTTAAGGGAAAACACGCAGTATAGGGTTCGAATGAAGAGTTTCAACAGCTTTTCACTTTCATGTTTTTCACAAGCTCATAGTCATTGTTTGCTGCACTCTCTGGGATTGCAATATCACTTCTTTCCACTTTTTCCTGCAGCATAGACGCACACATGACATTGGTGCCTTATCATCAAAAGTTTATATTACAGTTTAAATCTGGGGTGACCCTCAAAAACCTCACATGTTAATAGGAGACAGGATCATGGGAATGCTATGCCTGATTTGCTCTTAGGGGGTAGGGGCTTGGGGGAGCCTGGTGGCAGGGGCTGTGACCTGGAAGGGATCATCTCCCTCCATGGTTCTTCCTCTCTCTGTCTGTTTCTTAGCTGTCATAACGTGTGGAGCTTTCCTCTGCTGGATCCATCCAGCATTCTTTTTCTGTCTTGGAGCTGGCTGACTGTGACTATATCCAGGAGATAAATAAACCTTTCTTCCTTTAAGTTGTGAGTATGGTGTGTCACATCTCAGTGATGAAGAAAGTCACAAAGACAGGTTTTCATGCCAGCAATGGGTTTGTTGTTGTGACTGTCTGATCTTGTTGTATAAAAACCTTTGGAACTGGTTCACAGGAAGAATTTTGAAAGATTTAGAGATGCTGACTAGAAAAGACCCACAATGCTATATACTAGCACAAGTGATACTGGTCAGAGCTCAGAAGATCAGAACAAAAAGCCAGATACAGAAGGCTTCATTTGGGAATAAGAACTCTGCTGACAGCCAGAGTTGAGGTCATTTGTGCTATGCTCTGGCAGAAAATTTGTTTACCTTTTGTCTGTGGCCTAAGACTTTGAGATTAAAGGTAGAGGACTAATGAACTGGCAAAAAAAAATTAAAAACATGCCAATGTTAAGACTGAGGAATGGATACTACTTGCTGCTTTTAGAAATAATTATTGTTATAATCAGAAGCAAAAAAAAGCCCATTTTTAAGTCTTTCCAAAAATGAAGTATCTCTAAAGTTGGAGCAATGGGGAACATCACAAAAAGGTTCAGCATTAAAAAGAAGCCAAGTAGTTTGCCTTAGGACAATAAGAAAGATGACTGGAGAGCTTCTCAGAAATTAACAAGACTACACCAGTAGAGGCTGAAAGGTGGAAATGTTTAATTCTTTCATTTGAAAAGAGAACCCCTGGACAAGGTACTCATTGTAGGATAGAGAAGTTTCCCAGAATTCATCCATTCAGATAGACAGAGGCCACTTCAGCAATGGTTCAAAGGGGCCTGGCTACTGCTCAAGATAGGGACAGACCTTGATATCATTCACGTGATGCTGGTTTTTCAGGCACGTAGAATTCCAGAATTGTGACATCATGGAAATTTCTATCCACATATCAGAAAAGGGCTTGTAGGCCAGGCAGTGTGTGCCAAAGAAGGCAGTGTGTGATGCTGTGTGAATGAAGCCAAAAGTACAGAGGAGACTCTAGGAAGATAAAGAAACCAAGAACATGACATATCTGGAAATAGCCATAGGCAATGAGTAAAGCCCTCTCAAGACAGAGGCTCTGATGTACTGCCCAAACCCTTCGGAGCTCACATTTTACCACAACTTACCCTGCGTGCTGGACAAAGAGCTGCAGAATTTACTGTTTTCCTTGCTGGATTTCAGTTTTGCTTTGGTCGCCTTGTTTTCTGTTCCACCATATCTCTTTTTGGGGATAAACATGTTTATCCTATGCCATTGTATGCTGGCAGGGCTTAACTCTCACTTTGATTTTCACAAGGAACCACAGTCTAGAATTTGCTTGAGTATCAGAGAAATCTTTAAACTCAGAGTGCTTGTACTATTAAAACTTTGGCAAATTCCATCCCTGGTACCACAAAAACAAACAAACAAACAAACAACAACAAAACCTTTGATAACTCTTAGCGATGGACTAAGTGAATGTTGTACCCAGAGGTGGATTGAGTAGTTTAGGGAGTGGGGTACATTAATATGGTTTATACCTAGAGTGTCCCTCTAATACCTCATATGTTTGAAAGGTGACTGAATCATGGGTTCTCCACAGCTGATGTGCTATTTGGAGCTGGGTTCTGGGTAGAGGTGAAGAACTTTGGACATGACCTGCAAGGATATACCTCCCATGGCTTCCATTAGATAATAAACCTGAAAATCTTTGAGATACTAAATAACATGGAGGAAATAAAAAAATCAATAATGTAACATATTTCAGGATTTGGTTCACTGTATTGGAAGTCATTATTTTACACACATGTGTTCACACCTATAAACACATATACTTGTATCACAGTGGTTTTAAGTCTCACATATCATTTCATAAGTGCTGCAGGTTCTTATATAATGCCCTGAATAAAAAAAAAATCTTTGCTAAGTAAGTTTCTAAGAACAACCAGTATTATTCAAACTATTGAGTGAGTACAAACTAAAAATGTTTTGGGGGATTTGGTATCACTGATAGTAATGCCAAATGAAATTGTGTTCTATTTAATATCTGTGTTTGGGGGATGAGATGTTCAGTTTAGCTAGACAGAAAAGTGCAGGCAAAACTGATAGCCATTGGCTCTACGGGTTGCTTAATTCATCATGGCATAGTCAAGCTAATGAGTTTCTATCCCTAAAATCTATGACATAAAACCTAACGTGTCTGCCTTACCTCACTTTTTCTTTCCATCCTAGTATGGATTGCCCAGCAAGAACAACTAATTTCTCCAGCTTCCTTCCCATTCTTTGCTGTTGATAGCCACATTTTTCCAATAAGTTACCTAAGCTAGTTGTTTCCCACTTCTCTCTTCTTTAACTCACTGAACTTTCATCCTACATCCAATGAAATGATTCCCGAATTCTGGAACGCTAAATCCTGTGAGGATGCTATGATGCTATTCCTTTCTGGTACTATTTTTTTGTTGTTGTCCCAGACACCACATTCTTCTAATATTCCTCCTGCTGAGATCTCCTTGGGTCTTGCAAATCCAGATGGAATGTGGTCTGTCCTTTGAGCCAGACCCTTCAGTTATAAGTCCCAGGTTCATTTCTTTTCTTATCTGCCTAAGGACTTTTTCTACTCCTTGAAAAACTCAACATACCAGGGGCTTAATGTAATCTGTCTATGCAATATCCTTCATTTACTAGCATCAGAAATTATAGAGTAAATATGCATATATTGATAGGACCATTTAGGGGTTTTTATATATACTTCTTCAGAGAATGCCCATGAAACTGAATTTCAGTTCCCCCTAAATAATAACTAGCATATCAATGTAACTTTAGCCCTATTACTTGTTTGTCTCCTTTCCTTATTTCATGTTTGTATTCCATTTCATAGCCTGTGCTTCTGGGGGTCCCATCTTTCAGTCAAATTGAATTCATTCAAATACTTACCTTAGGATACTTTTCAAGAGGATTCAAACTAAAATAGAACTTTTCTTTCAGTCAGTATTTACTGTTTTGGTGATACAGAACTTCTAGTCCTGAGCCTTTAAATATTGAAATATTTTAACTAATCCTAAATGCGGACAAATTCTCTTCATGACTCTGAGGCTAGTATTCTAACCTCCAACAAGACTCATTATTGACTATCCAGTAGATAACTCACACTTAAGCTACACTCATTTCTTCTTCCAAATATGTGTCTCTTTTATCTTTCCAATCTTAGTAAGTAGCACCCTACCTTTCAAGTTGCTCAGGAAGTTATCACTGGTGCCTGCACCTGTCTGTCTCACCATGCTACAAATCTTACAAAGTTTCTCTGCTTCCCCCTCTACTACTTTATTTCACATTGCTTTGGCTGGCTCTTTAGTGTACTTTGAACACAACGAGCACGCTCACATCCAGGGAGCACAGTGTTTACAAATCTTGGCTATGATTGTAGGCTGATGTGTATGCTGTGGGTCTGGAAAAAATGTACTTTTTTTTTCTGTGGTCAAAGGTTTTTTATTTTTAATTATTTCAAATAAAATGAAAAATAGTAAAAGAAAAAAACATAGAAACCATATAGAATTTATTAAACAGGGCTGGCTAAATAGCTCAGTGGATTAAAGCACCTGCAAGCAGCCACAGGGCCTGGGGTTCTAACCCTGGACCTGCTGTGCTGGCCTCACCCCCGGGGCTGCTGAGATGGCAATTGAGACTGGGTGTGATGGTGCACGCCTGTAATCCCAGTACTCGGGAGGCTGTAAGTATGATCACTATGTGTACGATCACTACGAGTATGATCTAGTAGTGAGACCCTGAATACCCTATAGACCCTTCCCTAAAAAATACAAAAAAAAAAAAAAAAAAAAAAAAAAAAAAAAAAAAAAAAAAAAAAAAAAAAAAAAAAAAAAAAAAAAAAAGAATTAACTAAAGAAATTGTAGAGATTCAATGGTGGTCATTGAATTGCATATTGTTGTCTTCAAATTAGTTGTTTAGATTACCAAAAAAATTGGTCAAAAAATTATAAAACATTTAAAAGAAGAGAGAGAAAAATTTAAAAACTGTTTCTTTCAATAGACCAGCAGAAATCAGCAATACGATGATCTAAGTTACATATAAATATATATATTTTTGCCATTCATTCTTTTTTTTCTTGTGTCTCTCATCCCAGGTATTCCTTTCCTTTGAACAATTTCTTTTCCTTTCACAGTGTCCATTGTACCTTTCAGATTTTATTTATTCTTTCAAATTCTTATACTAGGGAAATAAAATATTGTTTATTAAAAATCTGAAAATACTTGCCTGGACCCTAATGAGATGCTCCATGCTGATAACATATTGAATGGTCCATAATTTAATGAAATCTGTCTAATATTTTTAATGTAGCATAGACAAAATAAAAATAAAAACATTAAAAAGTATAAATTTTAATGTTTTTATATTTATTTTTTTAAAATAAAAAATAAATTCAGAAAACAAATAAAAGTTAAGGTAAAGCGCCAGGGAGATAGCTCAGTAGAATAAGCGCACTTGCTTGAGGAGCGCAAGGGCCTGAGTTCAATTCCCAGTTCTGCCAAAAAAAAAGTTAAAGTAAAATAAATGTACAAAATAACAAAAGAATATATTAAATACTTGAAGCATAATTAGGCTATTTAGATTGTTGGGCACGGCCAATTTCTCTGAGGGATCTTTATTCCTTGGGAGAAAGCACTTTACAGAGGATTTCTCCTTTTAATAAGCTAGTATCTTTCTCTACAAAGAAAGTAGACATGAACTGATGCATAACAAATTGGAAGTCAGTAGCACATATTACTTCCAGAGATACAGGCAAGAATGACTTTCCTAATCAGAGAAATCATACTCAAGTGGTTCTTAAAACTTTCCATTATAATTGATGTCCTGAAAATGTAACTTTATCTTTTAATAACCCTTTATTTAATCTATTCTCTGAAGTGACATTTATGATATTCTTAGAGAATGAACAATAAAGAAGCGATAAAATATCCATCAAAAAATAAAAAGATAAACATTTGAACAATGCGAGGGATGAGGCTAAGTGTAGATGTTAGATATGGATGGAGTACCACAAGTAAGAAAGGATTCCTATAAGAGATCAAATTTAAGCAACGATCAGAAGATGAAACAAGAGGAAGGTGATTAAATAGTCTTCAGGGTGATTTCTATATCATGTTGGAGCTGAGTTGATACAAATAAATTTCAGAATGTTCTGTGATTAATATTATCATCATTACTGTACTCATCCAGGAAATTATAGCTTATTTGGTACTTTTTCCCCATGTTAATGATGTGAAATTTCAGGACAACCCTCTAAGAAAATAAAAATGAAAATAATAAATTAGCCTGTGGTTTTGAAAAGCTTAATGAAATCCAAACACTTCCCCGTGGAAGATGATTCAATGACACAGAATTGGCAGTTGCTTATGATTAGGTCATTGGTTTTTGTTGGACTTTTTCCGAAATAGGAAGGCATCTGAGAACCTTCCTTTCTTTCTTAGTCTTGGAATCATCTAAAGCGACTTGGATTTGAGTCACAAACTGGAAAAATACAGTAGAAAGAGCACTCAATTGCTTGACTACCTTTTTCAGGTGTTAAATTATAGTAGTTTTAATTTAAAATGTTAATGAAGATCCTTTAAAAGTTCATTTTGCTTCAAGAAAAAAGTGGAAGAAAAAAGACCATCTATCTCAAAGGTATAAGGGGTATGTAAAATGATTTGTCATTATAATAGGCCATGCCCTCAGTATAGTAAAGAAGTGTCACCTTTCAGCAATTTTTAAGTTATCTCTTTTCCTGGCTGCTCTTTAGGAAATAAAAATTCTGAAAATGGGCTACTGCTGCTTCTAAATCTGGAATATCTTCAAATGACAGACACTTGGTCTGTTTGAGGGGATTTTCCTCTTTTGTTGGTTGGCCTGTCCATGGGCCAACTGGCTCCACACAGAGGATGTATCTGCTCTATTTGGTTTTGTAACCTAAGAAAAGCCACTTTAGCATATTGAGCTAGATGTGTCTTGTACCAATTCTCTCCCTAAAATAATTTTTACCAAGCTTTGTCTTACTGAGCACTCACAGCGTATCATAAATTATCTTATTCAAGCTGTACAACACCTCTGAAAATATTTATTCATTCCACACCTGCTCCTGAACCATATCTGTTGTTATATGAAATAGTATACAGTGATACTTTGTCTGAAAGAGCAATAGGGCTAGGGATATGGATCAGTGGTGCAGAGCCTGCCTGGCAAGCATGAGGTCCCAAGTTTGATTCCCGATGCCAAAACAAATAAACAAACAAAATGCTTCTTAGAGGCACAGGTAAATCCCTTCTGTGAACCTGCATTACAGTGTGATGGTTGTTCAAATTATAATTAAAACAAACAAATAAGACTTGCAAATTGTAATGTGTAATGATTGAGAACAAAAAATAATAGGAGTGTTTAAGAGGGCCTTTCTCAAGAGGTAATAGTTGAGCTGATTCAAAAGACAAGAAGCCCATTATGATACACATAGTGGGAAGAGCCTTCAGTTTGTGCACAAAAGTATAAGACTGATGGTGAAGCTTATACAAAAGTCTTGAGATGGAAAAGAGCTTGGTGTTTTTAAGGAGCTTAAAGAATCCTTGTGCAAAAAAGAACCCCTGTGTAGTTATAGTTGAAACAATACATAAGGAAACGTGAAAAGATGAAACATTATTTTTATTTGACAAATAATCATGCATTTATTGATAGGTTGATATATTGGTGTTCCCTGGAGAAGTAAAAGCAATAGATATAGAAGATAGAGATGCTTAAGCGAAGATTTATTATAGGAATTGGCTCACACTATACAGAGATGGAAAATTCTCACCACACATGAGGTGAAAGGTGAAGAACCAGAGAAGCTGGTGGCATAGGTCAACCCAAGGTTCCAGGGAAATGGATAGGATACCTTTTGGTTAGAGGCCAAAGGCTTGAAAATCTAATGCAGCTGCTAAGGCAAGTCCTAGAGTCCAAATTCAGAGAAGCTGGGTAAGTGACATCCACTGGGAGGAGAAGGGGGTATCCCACTTGTGGAAGAAAGAATAAGTTTACTTTTCCTCTGCGTCCTCAACAGCCTACCTCACAAGGTAGGCTGTTCTCAACCTACCTTAGGTAAGGATGGATCTTCTGTACTTGACTGATGGGTTAAAATGCCAGTCTCTTCTGGAAACCCCTACATAAATACCCAGAAATAATGTTTTACTTCCTACTTGGGTATCCCTTAGCCCAGGCAAGTTGACACCTAGAGGAACCATTTAAATCAGGAAATACTTGTTCAGAGAAATTAAGCAATAGCCTCAAGACTTAGAACCAAAGACTCCCCCACCCCTCCCCAATCTCCTAAACCAGCTCAGAGCCCAGCATTCTTTCTACTGGACTATGTCTAGTTATGGCTTTTTACATTACAGTTTTTATGTTATATGGACAAGTTTGACATTAGTAAAAATGTCACTTTACTGGGCTACATCAGCACAGTGAAGCTAATGGATCTCAGTGGAAGTTCTGATGCCTTCTCTTCAGTGAGCTGCAGTGGTGGTGCTGTTTATCATGTAGAGAGGAATGACCGTTTCCTTTGTATCCAGTGGGACTGAAGGCTTTGTGGTTTGAAAATGTGCACTTCGTAGTCAAAATTCATCAAACTTTTCAGGGATAGGCTTGAAAAGTTACTGAATGGCAGTACTTTTGTGCTTATTAGATGAATTATGTATATGAGTGTGAATGTGGGAGCTATACAATACTAGTTTTGACTTGAACCATAAATGCACATCTTATTTTTAAAAATGTTATCTTTAATAATATTAAATTTTTTGACAGCTAAAGAATAGTAAATTACAATTTTAGTTTTTATTATCTTATTTTAGTGGAAAGTAAGAGAATACTGACAGAGCATCAACAAACTCATGGCCATCCACCTTACAGGTGTTCAGCTTGTAGCACCAAGCTGAACTGAACCAGCATGGTGCTGGGTGTGGAAGTCCCACCTGAAGATTATTGCCAGCAACATAAAAAGGCGAACTAGAGAAGAAGAACTGGTGCTGTTGGTTTTCCTGGAGGAGCTTGCCATGCTGGCTTTGCTGATACGAACTCAGATGTCATTGTGTTGGAGGAGCTCAGGACCTCATTATCAATGAGAATGGCTGTGGTTCACTTCAGGGAGCTCTGTTCCTTCCTTTGAGCATCACTTCCTGGCTCCAGAAAGGAAGATGGTGCCTTGCTCAGTCTCCTGGAGAAGCCTGTCACACTGGCTCTCCTGGTTTAAACTTGGCTGTTCTCATCATCGAGGATCTCGGGACTTCACTATTACTGAGGATGGCTGTCGCACTTTTGTGGGGGGGCTCTAGTTCTTACCTTGAGTGTTGCTCCCTGGCTCCAGTTCAGACCCCTCAGCCTGGGGGCACAGATCCTTCATTCCATTGGCACTGACTTTGTAGCTTCCACCACTGGCCTTTGGGCCTTTCCAGGGCAGTTCCTGATGGAAACTTGCATGAGACATTGCTGTGGGCTTTAGGCTTCCAGGGGGACTCCTGGGGGCCATTGTCATGGGTACTAGGCCTTCAGCTGGAATCATGTGGAACATCACCATGGGATCTAGACCTTCTGCTGGATTCTTTGGGTCTTTAGTGTGTGGATAGATTTCCTGCACTCTAGTATTTGACTCTTTGAGTGACTGCTATAAAATAATCCTATAAATTGTGTGTACTGTATAAAATTGTTCCTGCGAACCCTGACTACAACATTGATATTACTTTTTAAAATCTTTTAAAAAATTCTATGTTGTGACATTTAAGATATCTGTTTACAATACTTAAAAACTATGGCACAGTGGGGTTATTAGCTGCTCCACATCACAGAATCTGCTCCTTCAGTGTCAGAACTCGAACTCAAGTTTCTTTTACAATTTAACTCCATGAGTTCTAAAAAATACTTTTCTCTTCTAGGGGAAACATTAAACTGATGGTGGATATTTACACTCCTATGTTTCATAACATTATCTTCTCACTGGCTCACGCCTTATGAATCAGAAAGATTTCTGTAGAGGTTGTTTTTAGTTTAAAAGAGTCTTTTATTTACACTTTCGCCTACCCCTGGTGATTAACTGGCTAGGACATGCCAACTTTCCTTCTTTCATCAACTGAGGAATGTAAAAATGTCTCTTACTCAGTGCTTCATCAGTGGAAAAAGGGAGATGGGTGACAAACACTCTCTTTTCAACAAAATCACTTGAAGGATATGTACCAGTCCATGGCTTTGATTCTTATATCAGAAAACAACACATTTCATTATGTAATATTTTTATGATGACAAACACTGAAAAATACTGAGTTTCCCTTTCCTAATGTAAATCTGAAACAATTTTTTTACTGTTTAAGAAGGAAGCATGTGTAAGAAAGAAAAAAGTAGAAAAATTATTTTTTACCATTATCAACATTTGAAAGATGGTATCTCAAATTTACAACTAAAAGAAAACTCTTATTAAATTGCCAGAAATATTTATATGAGCATCTTGCAAATGTCCACATAGGTGCATCACTATGAGCCACCACTTTAACTTCAGGATCACAGATTTCCTTAATTGAAATTAAAATAAGCATGAGGTTCAGAAAGGTCTACATTGTGTTCATAAGTGATATATACGTGAGAGAGGTTGGATTGGAATAGTAATGTTTTGAAATAAGCATCATTACTAGATTTAGCACTGTTGGTGTACATTGATTTGGATACAATTTAAAATAATTTAAAAATAGATATTCTACTGCAGTATTTCCTTTCATCCAGTGACACATTTCAGGAAAAAGTGCAAATCTAAGTCATCCAGTACCTAGATTCTACTAGCAATGGATCCTACTTAGGGATCTGTATCTTCAAGTTCAGCTGCTCCACTGAAAAACCTAACAGACTCAGAGCAAAAAGCATGTATGGCACTGACCAACTAAGGATAAAAAAGAGACAAATGGATTAGATAGATACAAACCAAATTTAGGTTGCTCAATTTTTTAATAAAATGGAATGGGCTTTTCTAGTCAGTGCAATGCAAAACCAAAACTCATGTGTTTTGTTTATTTTAAAACATCATTGAGGGAGGCTGAATACGCTTCTGTGCCATTGTGGAGAGAAGCCAGGAATAGCGTAGAATGTAGCTATTTAAGATACTGGATGCCTAGCTCTATACCCTGGAAGTAGAGCAGTGTGTACTAGCATCAATGGGTTGTTCCAGATTTAGGAAGAGGAAGACCTATATTTAACACCAACCACCTATAGTATTATAACAATAGTAGTTAGAATTATAGAGATTTAAATTGGAAAGAAAATACCAATCTGCCATCTATCTCCAATTGTTAGGCACCCTATTTTTATTTCACAGGGATCCTTTACATCCCTCATAAAATAAGACTTTTCTTGACTGTACACTTTCTGTTACTAGAAAGAGTGAAAATATAACACATTTGTTATTCCTGTTGTTGATATCTGGAAACAGAAATTAAAAATTTCTGTATTGTACCATACAAAGTGCCCTACTATTTAAATAGAGTGCTTATATTGTCTTTCATCTTTTCTTCCCTAGGTTGGATTGTTTTGTTCAATGTTTCAGACATTGATCTTCTGACACACTACCTATCTCCACAGTTTCTTGTGCCTACCCCAAAAGGTTCTCTAGCTTGTATTATTCTTGTCTTCGTACCTAGAATCAAATGCTACCTTATAATTCAGGCAGATGATTCAAAAAGCAGAGGCTGCTCCCTTTATGTCCATTAATGAACTGAACCATGCCTAAAAGTGTAGGGTGCTTAGCAATTCACGTAGTTTCACATCCTGAGACTAAGAAAAGGGCCAAAGGTAGAGGGCAATGCAGAGACCTCGTGCCAGGACTGCTGAAGTGATGCTGGACAACTATCCTGAGATGATTCAGGAGTTAGAGAGAGCTGAACATACTGTGATAATCATTTTGGTAGAAGACATTGAGATTCAAATCATAACTTTCTTAGTGTGTGTGTGTGTGTGTGTGTGTGTGTGTGTGTGTGTCTGTGTGTCTGTGTGTCTGTGTTTGCATGCTATTCCTTATCAGGAATACCTAAACCTTGGTGTGCAGTGCCCAGATATAACAGTGAAAAACCTATTAGTCATACAAAGTTCTTGCCAAGTGATTGCCTGTGTACTTTCAGGGTTTCAGGGTTCATGTAAGGGTCTCCCAGAACATACGGAGAACTAATACACAGTACCACGGGATCATCCATCACCAAATCTAGGATCTATAATTCTACTAACTAAAACTTTCAGGCAAGTTTCCAATACCCAATACTTCATAATTAATTTTTTAAATGAAATGCTCCTATTAAAGTTTCCCTTCATTTTGCTTATTTCCACTTGGCTCTGTAGTCTATGAAGAATACCTCAAACTTTAATTTTATTTATCTTTGAATTCTATGAAAGTGTAGTAAACATGCATTTCTATCCAAATTTCCTCTGACAGGGTGAAGTGTAGTGTCCTAGGACGCGTCCGTGGACCTCTCTTTCCAGATCATGTAGGTTCACAAGTCTCCTTGTGCTATGCAGGTTACAGTTAAATAGCAATGATAACTACAGCACTGGCAAAGAAAGGGGACCTGCTGCTAAGCGCTGGCTTATGCTCCCTTTGTACTCTTAGGCGTACTTCAGTGGCCAATGGACTTTCAACAAGAGTATAAGACAGCTTAATGAGAAAGAGCAATCTGTTCTATGTACTGGGATCACTGCACATCCACATACAAAAGAAGGAGGTCAGATCAGACTCTCACCCCTACATTAAATATAAAATTAGATCAAAATAGATCTGAGATATAAACATAAGGGCTGAATCTTTTGAACTTGTGGAGGAAGAAAAGAGGTAAAACTTTTCATGACTTTGGATTATACAATGGATTCTTATACAAAAAGTGCAAGCAATAAAAGAAAACATTTTGTTGTTTTAAATTGGACTTCAGATGTGGGTGTTGTGGTACACCCCTGTAATCCAGGTTTCAAGGAGACTGAGGCAACAAGACACAAGTTTGAGGCAAGTTTGGGTAACATGGCAACATGGAAGACTCTCTTTCTCAATAAAAAAAAATAAAAATGGCTGGGGTTCAATCCCAGATACTTCAAAAACATTTAAGTCCATCAAAATTAGAATAATGTTTTTGCAAAATGTATTGTCAAGAAAAGTAGCTGGCTGTGGTGGTGCACACCTGTAACCTCTGCACCTGAGAGGCTGAGTCAAGAAGATTATTACTGTGAGTTCAAGGCCACCCTGGTCTACATAGTGAGTTCAAAGCCAGTCTGAACTACATAGTCAGAACCCTGTCTGAAAAAATAGATTTTTAAAAAATTATGTTGCAAAGGAAAATACAAACAAACAATGTGAAGTACTGCCATGTGATACTATTTGAATACTTGGATGGACTTTGAAAGTTTAGCCTACATGAAGTCCCATTTGACCATTTGTGATATGATGCCATTTATCTGAAATGTCCAGAATAGGCATATCTGCAGAGACAAACATTATAAATATTAATAGATTTCTGGGCCCATAGGGAGAGGAAATAAAAACTTATCAGTGAGTACTGTGAATCTTTTATGTGTTATGAAATGTCTGAAGACACTATTTCCCTTTCTTTAAATTTAGTAGACTGGGGATATATGTAGACATAATGCATTCTGACTCCAATTAATAGGATTTCAGTATATCAAATTACCTTAGAAAGAGATCATTCTAAATAATGCCTTCATGGATACTGAAAAAGAGCCACAGACCTACTTTGACAAAAAGAAAGGTTTTGGGGGTTTCCTAGTTACCAGGACTATGTGAGATTTATAAAAAGCTAGCAAGAGACTTGGACAGAGCTAAGTGTAAGACTTGAATCTCTAACAGATGTCACATTTTGCTTCTGAAAACATTTAGTAGATGACATCAATAGTAATGAACAACATTAAACAGGGCATAAACTTGCCTATGTTGATGCCATTTAATGTTGAGTTAACATAAGGTTGGTTTTGCTAACATAACCATAGTCCTAGAAATTAGCTCTGTAATAAGAAAGAATATTGGACTCTCTCTCTCTCTCTTTTCACTTTTATATATATATTAGATATCTCCCACTTGTAGAAAGAGTGAATCTCATGGCACTGAGCACTTTGCTTTGGCTTGCAAGAGCTACTTTGGCTCATGGTTTTGCATCTGTGTATTCAGTCATATCATTTTGGTAGCTTGGATCAGTGGTGGGAGGATTTACACCACAAAAACTGGCAAATGCTATAAATTCAGCCTTTATATCTTCTAGAGATCCAGCTGTTAAACTTTTCCTCAGGGAGTCTCTCAGAAGTGGCCAATTTAGGTAGTACAGCGCAACACATGATGTATTATTGTCTGTGTGTCTAAACAGCTTTAAGTCATGGCCCAAAGACAGCAGGATTAGAGCAGGGTTAAGCAACACCCACAGCCACGATAAAGAACATTGAGAACTGGGTTGAATCAGTAATTTCTGTTAAATGATAGTCATAGCCAACTTATATATGGGGCCTATATTTTGGTAAAATGGTTTGTGTTTGGATATATAATTGCAGTAACCATTGCATTTAATAAATAGTCTAAATTACTCAGTTTTTTTTTTTTTTTTTGGAACAGCTTTGCATAGTCATTCAATTCCAGGATCCATTTGTCTTTATTCTATAAGTTTTCTCCTTTACCTCTCAATAGCAGGCACGAAAATATCTAAAAAATAAAACTTTACTTATAAATCATTAGTAATTAGTAGAAAATGCTAGGATTAATAGAAATAATTAGAACAGCATAGACATGCAAAGTAAATATACTCCAAATAGGCCTTGGAAAGACTGAAAATGACTTTGATGGGCATATGCATATGCTGGCCAAGAATTCCAATGGAAAAGCTTTCCGTAGAACTGAATTTTGCCCTTCTAGAAGTGAAGTCAGAAAAATCTTGATTGGTTCTCTGTGGATAAACATTATTCAAAAACTCTTTTCATGGAAAGGCAATATCTGTCTTAAGAAGTGCTTTGAAGAGAAAAATATGTGAGCATGTGGGAACATCGTGGTATGCACTCTGCTTTGCTTTAAGAGTTGCCAGAGGAAGTAGGGGATCGAGTGTTTACGACAGATGCTGTGTTAGTTGTGCTGGCCAAAGGAGCAGCACAGATCCTGGTGTCTCTGATGTTCAACACATCAAGAACACGGAAGGAAAGAGGGCTATGGTTGGATTCAGCCCTGCCAGTTTCCAGGCATGACATCAAGGTTGCTTAGTTGTACCTTTGCCTATGAAAAATTGAAATTCGAGGAGCAATATTCAAGAAAATGATTTAAAAGTTCAGTAGAATATTTCATACAAAATTTTAGCTTTATAACTAGCCAATAAAAAATTTATCAGGCACAGTAGTGCATCAAATCTTATAAGTCTACAAACTTGAATTTTAAAAAAGCACATCATTATTTTTGCTAACCTCAAATTGAAATGATCATTTTCCTCTGTTATGAATGCAGACAAAAACAAAATAAGAAAGCACAGTGACTGTTACATGATTCACCAGTAATACAAGCCACAGATGTTTTGACATCATATTTATATAACTGCATAGATCTTCAAGTGCCATCTACTTTTATCATTATTTTTTGGTACTGGGAATTGAACTCAGAACCTTGTGCTTACCATGCAGGTGCCATACCACTGGGCTATATCTCTGGCCCTCATCATTATTTTGAAACTATAGTATTTATTAAACTTTGCATTATGTCTTTGTATATAGTTATTAGTAAAGAAATATATATATATATATTATCAAAATTTGATACTTTAATATTTTGAAAACTGTATTTCAACATAATTCATTTTCTTTGGGATTTCTGTATTTCAACATAATTCATTTTCTTTGGGATTCTATGTAATCCTGTGCATTTCAAATTTTTAAAAACATGATCATAAAGGGCTGGCGAAATAGCTCAGTGGATTAAAGTGCCTGCAAACAGGCACAGGGACCAGGGGTTTGATCCTTGGGCCTGCTAATCTTGCCCCGCCCCCAGGGACCACTGAGACAACAGTGGGAGACTGGGAGTGGTGGTGCAAGCCTGTAATCCCAGCTCTTTGGAGGCTGTAAATAGGCAGATCACTACGAGTCCGATCTAGCAGTGAGACCCTGAACACCCTGTTAGACTCTTCCCTAAAATGCAAAAAATAAAATAAAAATAAAAGCCATAATTGTGGGAAGAATCTATAGGCTCCATTAGGTGATCAAAGGCATCAGTGGAGAAGAATTCAAGAACCTTTGTAGACAGATGTGAAGAGTCATGGAACAAGTAACTTCCCTGAAGTTACAGTCTTTCCTGTATTTTTGAGGGTGAGGGTGGACAGAAGGGAGAGAGAGAGAGAGAGAGAGAGAGAGAGAGAGAGAGAGAGAGAGAGAGAGAGAGAGAGACCTTTAGAAAGGAGGAAAGGAAAGGAAAAGTGTATTTCCCAAGGAGGTGTTGGAGAGGCATAAAAAGCCCAATTCTAAGGGCAAAATCTTGCCTTTCAGGGCTGATTGGAGGATGCTAGATCAGTGCGTGACTAACATGCAAATGGGAACAATGACCTATCGGAGCCCAAGCTATAAGCAGGAAACAAGGTCATTATGTGGCATATTGATTCTGTTACTATTGTACCTTCTTGTGCGATCAGGTGATACACTCTCTTATGAGTTATTTTTTCCATTTCCTCTTTTTGCATTTGATTTGGCTGGGTGTCTGGAGATAAAGAGCTTACTGAGAGAGTCAGTGTGGATATTTTAAAGAAGAGTGCCTGCAGGCCTTCAGGATGGCTCTACTTCTAGCTTCACTCCCTGCCAGTTTTATTTACTTCTGCTTTTATTTTTAGGTCCTTTTTCCATCCATTATCTGCTGTCAGCACCCATGATAGTACCTGACTTCATCTTAGGAAGCCATCTTGCATATAGCACTGAAGGAGAGGATGTGTTATCTTTCCTACACCACTGACTTTTTCATTTCCCTCCTTGCAAAACCTGCCATCAGGTAAACCACCTATTATACTGGTGTAGAGCTCTCTGTTTCTAAACCTAGAAAATGTAAGAACCCTTTCTAAGAAAAAATACTCACTGCCCAAGAAATGGATGTTTCACAACTGTTGACCACCAGGTCAAAAGATATTGACTTTATACCTAAAATATTTTCAAAAGAAAAAAAATATAAAGTTATAAAAAATGTACATGAGCATTCCATGAGTCTGTAATGTTTGAGAAACAAAAGGGTACTGGCTCCTTTAAAACTGTGTTTGTCTTCCAACAGTTGATTGAATTCTGACAAAAGTCAAAGCTGCAAGCAATCTGGATGAAGATTAGATAGGATTTCAGGCACCAGGAAGGGAGAAGGGAGGAGCCATGCTGAACTGAAATTCTTTCATCGAATTCTATGACATTGTCAGCTATGAATTGTGTCTATTAGTAGGCTGATCTGACTGAAGTAATTGAAGCACTTAAAGTAACTTTATCATTTGTTTATTCATTTATTTATTTTTTGGCAACAGGGATTGAACTGAGGACCTTGCACATGCAAGGCAGGCACTTATGCCAATCAGGTATCTTCCTGGCTCCAGGTAACTTTTGTCTTGTCTCCTTTCTTTCTTTCTTTCTTTCTTTCTTTCTTTCTTTCTTTCTTTCTTTCTTTCTTTCTTTCTTTCTTTCTTTCTTTCTTTCTTTCTTTCTTTCCAGGGTCTCTCTATGAAATTCAGATGGGCCTCAAGCTTACTTTGTAACCCAGACTGGTCCCAAACCAGCAGCAATCCTCCTGCCTCAAGATACAGACTTGCACCACCACATCCTGTTTCCAGATAACTTTTAAATAAGGCTCCATGTTGAATTAAAAGAGAAAGAGACTTTCTTAGCTATCACAAGACTATGACAATAACAATATTGGTTCTCTCAAATTTAGATTATACATCAAGATGCTGTTGTACCAGTCTGATACTTAAATTATTTTAAAAGCTAGCTTTCAGGAAAATAACTTCTCACATAATTAATTAAAATTAATTCCCTCATTCATTGTTCACATTCAAAAACTTAACTTGGAGGTGTTTTTTTCCTGGAATAATTCTGGTCATCTTGCTTTCCAACATGCTTTTCAGCAGATCTAACTCAGTATTTCTGTAGGTCTATTTCTCATCCATTTATGTATCTTTCACATTTTTTCAGGCATAAAACCATGAGGCTCATTTTTAGTAATTGGATCTCCACTTGCAGGCTGAGTGGGGGGAAATGTATGGTTGAACACAGAGAGTAAAACCCTTCTGATCTTTACAGGGGGGAATAAGGAAGGACAGCTTCCGAGGAAATGTGTTCACATAAGACTTCTGTACCCGTAATGGTTCCTGAATGTGTTTTCACCTCTCTATGTGGGACACACACTCATCTTCTAACCACAGTATGGGCTCTGTGTACTTCCTCAAGCCCAGCTCTGTGTCTGAAAAGGAGCCCCAATCATACTTTAGGATGAAAGTAAAGCAGTTTCCATTCAGGTAACTAAAAACATCAGGCAGGCAGCCAAGCTAAAGGTAATTTATTCATCCCATTCATTAGCAAATAGACACAAACCAGTAGGAAAGAGACTGTTGCCCATACAGCAGGTCTGCGTGGCTTTCAAGGGGCTGAATGGTGCCTCCTGCTCACAAGCCAATCAAAGCGGCTCCCAGCTCCCAGGTGTGCTGCTGAGAGGTGGGCAGGGCCTCTGTTATTCTGCCAACCCTCCAAGGAGCTCAGATTTCTAGATGGTCTGTTGATGGGCAAAGCATGAGTAATCCTGGCCTCACACCAAAGAGAGGCAGGAACCTCTTGGCAAGCCATAGCGCCCTCATTGCTGAACAATTCCCTGTCCCCCTAAATTATCAGGCTAAAATTCTCATCAGAGTTTTGGTATCAACAGGCCCTCAGCCACGTTCTTTGGGTTGTTTGGCTTATTCACCAGAATCACTTCATTTCAGAAACCCACATATGTTTGAATCCCAAAGGAACATATTTGTGTCTTGCCCAAATTCAGATTCTGGAAACAACTGAATTCCATAAATCCTCCAAAAATATAATAACTTGCATTCATTCATTTTTTTTCTCCAGACACTTGAAAGATAGAACTTTTTAAAAATACCTCCTAAAATTCTTTTTCTAGAAATAGTACACTTTATCCACTTTTCTTTCAAAGGTTCATCTCTTTCATTACCAAATCAGAAATTGGGTGGGGGCTAGGGAGATGGCTCAATGGAATAAGCACTTCCTTGGCAAGTGTAAGGGCCTGAGTTAAATCCCCGGTTCCGCAAAAAAAAAAAAAAAGAAATTGGGGGAGTCATAAAAACAAAGAAATATTTACCCTTCTAAATATTTTAGGTGCCAAGAAAGCTGTGCCAGAAGTGTCCTCATTCAAAGCCTAAGCGCCTTACTTAGAATGAAGTAAACCTCACGTTTTCTCAGACATTTATTTTCTTCAAAACCCCTTCTCCTCCTTGTTCTCCCAGCTGTCAAGTGCGCCACTAATTATAGGCATACTAAGGGCTTATGCTGAGAAGTCTTAGAGGATGTTTAAAGCTTGGTTATTCGGAGAATTATGTTCCCTGGACAGGAACATAGAAACCACACAAGAAATGACTGTCCTTCTCTGCAAGATAAATTGAACAAAAATCATCTCTGAAGGATGTTTAGCTACAAAGCACAGAATATTGGTGGTGCTCTGATGAACCAAATTTCCTAATTGTTTGATAGTTTAAAATTAAATTTCCATATTTTAATCCTTTGTCTTTACTCAAAACCTTTCTGAGATGTGTTTTCCTACTTTCATAAGAGGAAATTTTCATATCCAGTTTAAAAGAAAAAGAGATGTTTTTATAGTAATTCTCCTCTAAATCTTCACCATAATGGACTAACTACATTAACTAATTTGAATTTAATATCTTATAGGTATTTCCAAACATACACCATTATGTTATACATTGAAATACCTAAACATACATATGTATAAATGTATAGATTATATATAAAAACAAACATTGGTATAAAAATTACAATAAATATAAGCAATTTAAGGATTCTCATTTATCACCCAGTATCAAAAATTAACAATATTCTGCCTTTTTATTTAGTCTATTCTAAGCAATTCCTAATTTTTTCCTCAGTGTTTGAAGTGATTCAAAGACAATCTTATTTACTTCACCAACATATTATGTGTATTATATGTCTACATGCTACAATTGAAAGTTTCAAAAATAAAACAAAATACTTCCCAACAAAAGTAAAAGTGAAGGGAAGGGTACTGAAAAAAGAACTAATTGTAGGCTGGCACAAGCGCTATGGAGATCAGCCTGGACACACCTCAAAAAACTAGGATTGAAAGTCCCATTCAACCCAGCTATTTCCCTTCTGGGTATTTTTCTAAAAGAACTGAAAACATCATACCACAGTGATATAAGTGCACCCGTGTTTAGAGCAGCACAATTTGTTGTAGCCAAATTCTGGAAACAACCAAAATGTCCATCACCAGGAATGGATGAAAAAATGTGGTATTTTTATATAATGGAGTATTACTGAGTTACAAAGACATACTTGAGGAGTTTATAGGTAAACGGATGCAACTAGAGGCTATGCTTATAAGTAAAATACATCAGACCCACATGTGCAAATAGCATATTGTGTCCCTAGTATAACAACCTGAGAGAATAAATAAAATCTGAAAGGAATAATAGACATAGTAAAATGGAAAGAAAATGAACACAAGGAAAAAAAAAAGATGAGGAAGAAGGAAAAAAGAAGGGGAAAAAAAGTAAGGGGAAAAATCATGCAAGTAAATATTCAAGATAGCTGAGATGATTGTAGTACTCATTTCCATCTGTCTCTTGAAAGTAGCAGTTAATGTTTAAAATTTTCATGTTAACTAACTCTATAAGCTATTATCTGTATTCTGAGCAACTACATCAAAGACAGCAAAGTAAAATACAACAATTACTACTGAGTAGTTCTCACGCTGTTCTTCTAAACATGCACCATTTCTAATATCTTATCAATTAATATTCTCTCTTTAATATAAAATTTAAAAATATATAAAGTAAAAAATGCAACAAAATATTAAAGTTTATTGAAAGTAAGCATTAATGTGTAATTATTTGAACAATTTTGTATACCTATATCTATTAATCTAAACAGATTTGATGATTACATATGTAATATAACGACCTTGGTTAAATTTTTATTCTTGTTTTGAAACACTACCATTTGTACTATCACTCGCTACTGTTTTTCTCCTTGTTTCTGCTATTTGCTTTTATTTTTTATTCATTTTAATGAGAAAATAAAATAGCACTGAAGCAGTTTCAAAACAGGTTAGTAGGACAGTTACAATAATTAATACTTTGCACATTGTTGTCTTCATAGTGGTTATTCAGAGGACAACATTAGACATGATATCTTGTCTAAACAATATTAGTACAAACCTTTATTCTCAACAAACTAAGAAAAAGTAGCTGTATATATATCCTATTTTGTATGTATATATATATTTTTCTTCACTACAAAATGGTCCTTCATTTATTTATAGGTTTTTTTTTTATTTTTTGTTTTTGTAGTCCTTCATTTATAACCCCCCTTTTGTTTTGTTTTGTTAGAGGTGGCTGTTCCATTGCTGTTAGAGAAGCTGTTTTTGGAGAAGTCTTTAAAGGGCCTTTTCATACTTGATGCCAGTTCAAATACTGTAGGTACTTGAATTCAGCAAAATAATCCAATATAGTCCATAGTCCATAATAGTAGTGGGTTATCAGCAGAGCTGGCAATTGTTAGAAGTTGTTGACAGCTCAGCATATTAATATGGCATTATTTTTTATATCTCATGATTATACTTTTCTGTTAAATGGTTAAGACCAAGTCAAAGCAAGACCTATACAAGTAAAAAATTAAAATTGATTTTTGTATCTGATAAGTTCTGTCGAATCCCCTCAGAGTTTACTCCGGAACCAGGTACAGCACCTAGTAATCTTTTGTCAGTGTCAGCCATGTGAATGAGTCACAGACATTGCTTGAATAATTTCCCCTCTTCAGAGTGTCAGCACCTTCAAGCAGGCACAGGGGTCAGGGGTTCAATCCTTGGGGCCATGCCGGCCCCACCCCAAGGGCACGCTGAGATGGCAGTTGAGGCTGGGTGTGGCAGTGTGTGCCTGTAATCACAACTCTTGGGAGGCTGTAAATAGGCAGATCACTATGAGTCCTATCTAGTAGACCCTTCACTAAAATGCAAGAAAGAAAGAAAGAAAGAACAAAAGAAAGAAAGAAAGAAAGAAAGAAAGAAAGAAAGAAAGAAAGAAAGAAAGAAAGAAAGAAAGAAAGAAAAAAAGAAAGAAAGAAAGAAAAGAAAGAAAGAAAAAGCAAGCAAGCTTGAGAGAATTTTTTTCTCTCTAGGTGACTCTCCTTAGGCACACTACATTACTGATCACTTTCCTCTGTGGTGCCATAATCCTTGATCAGAAAATTTGGGAAACCACTCAGTTATAGGATGTCACAGCACAGGTTCTCTCATGTCTTGATTTCTCACTGAATTTGAGGGCTAGGGCCAAAATATCGACTATCATTGTAGCCCCTCTATTTCTCTAATTTTTGATCTGCATACTTTAGTTGTTAAACATTCAGAAGAGAAGTTTAATGATATTATTACCCTGTTAATAGGGGTAGTTGGGCTTAATATGACTATCTTTCTGAATATTAAACACTTTAGACATAACATGGAACTGCTATTTCTCCAACAACCATAGATATTCTACACTTTAAATCCCTACAGAATGTGAAAAAACAATTACACATTTTTACATAGAAATTTAGAAATCAAATCATATAAAATATTGTAGCAGTACAATCCTATGACATTTTGTGTCTGTACTTCATTAACTTTTTTAAACAAATATTTACATCAAACAGTACAGCAATAATTGACATGACATTAGAAGCAGTACACATTTAGAAGACCAAAATGATAGGTATTTCAGATATGGTTTTAGTATTACACATTGCTATCCTCAGTGTAGTTGCTTAGTTCACAGATATCAGCATATATAGTTAGTCAGGATAAGAATTCTACATATCAGCTGCTATTTTCAAGAACCTGATGGAAATTCTTAGGACCATTGCCTTAACCATCTTTTTATTCATATAAATGTATGGTTTTGTTCCTGCCATATTTCCTAACTTTTCTCCTTGCTCTCTCTACATGTTTAATTCTTAAGTTCTTGCCTTCCATTTAACTGTGTTATATGTTTCAATTTTTATTTCTTCTTTTGAGTTCTTACACTAGGGAGACAACATGATATTTACACATGTGGATCTGGTTTATTTCACTTATGAGTATATCTTCAAGTTGCATCCACTAATACATGAAGGCTTTGAGTTTATTTTTCTTTATAGCTGAGTAATACTCTGTTGTATAAAAACACCACATCTTTTTCAGCCATTCCTCAAGAAATGGACATTTTGATTGTTTCCAAGATTTGGCTATCACAAATTGTGCTGCTATAAACATTGGCACTCATATATCACTATAATATGACATTTTCAGTTCTTTTGGGAAAATTCCCAGAAGAGGGACAGCTGGATTGAATGGGATTTCCAGTCCTAGTTTTTTAAGGAGTCTTCATACTGATTTCCATAATGGTTGCCCCAGTCTACATTCCCACTAGCAGTGGATAAGGGTTCTTTTTCCCCCCACAACCTCTCCAACATTTGTTGTTGGTTGATTTCTTTATGATAGCCATTCTTTCTGGGGTGAGGGGGTATATCAGTGTTCTTTTAATTTGCATTTCACTAATCACTACTTATATGGAACATTTTGTCATGTATTTATTAACTTCTTGTATTTCTTCCTCTGAGAAGTGTGTGTTCATCCAGATGCCAATTTCTGGAGTGGCTGTTTAAATTTTGGGGCCTTAATATTTTTTAGTTCTTTATAAATTCTAGAGAGAAGACCTTTGTCTGAGTGCTTATTAGTCAAGATTTTTTCCAAATATGTGGGTGATCTTTTCACTCTGTGGTAATTTCCTTTGACCTGCAAAAACTTCTCAATAAGAGGAGGTCCCAGTTGTCAACTCTTTCAAGTATTTCCCATGCAGATTGATTTTTGTTCATGAATTGTTTGAGTACTTCTATGTCTTCAAGATTTCCAACTATTTTCTCTTCCAGGAGACTTAGTGTTTCTCTTTTAGTGTTTAGATCTTTAATTCACTTTGACTTTAATTTAGTGAATAGTGATAGACATGGGTCCAGTTTTAGTTTTTGGCATGTAGGAAGCCAGTTTTTCCAGCAGCATTTGTTAAAGAGGCATTCTTTCTTCCAGTAAACATGTTCGGCCTCTTTGTTGAAGATAAGTGACTGAGTGTGTTTGTGGTTGCATCTGCATCTTCTAATCTATTCCATTGATCCTCAGGTTTATTTTGTTGCCAGTGCCATGCTGATTTTATCACAGTAGTTTTGTAGTATAATTTCAAGTCAGGAATTGTAATGCCTCCTACTTTGCCTTTGTTGTCCAGGATTGCCTTTGCTATTCTAGATTTTTTCTGGTTCCAAGTAAATTTTAGGAATGGTTTCTCTAGGTCTGGGAGGTATGTTGGTGGTATTTTGATGTGGATTGCACTAAATCTTTATAACAGTTTTGGGCATATGGCCATCATCACAATGTTGATTCTTCCTATCCAGGAGCATGGAATATCTTTCCATTTTCTGAAATCCTCTACGATCTCTTTTTTCAGAGTACTGTAATTTTCCTTGAATAGATCTTTTACTTCTTTAGTTTGATTAATTCATAAGTATTTCATTTTCCATGGTGCTATTGTAAAAAAGTATTGTTTCTCTAATTCCTCTCTCTGTGTATTTGTTATCTGTGTAGAGGAATGCTATTTACTTTTGCATATTGACTTTGGGTATCCTGCTATGCTACAGAATTTGTGTATTAATTCTAGTAGCTTCTTGATGGAGTTTTTGGGGTCTTCCAAGTAGAGTATCATCTTATGTGCAAATAATGATAGTTTAGCTCTTTTTTTTTCCTGCCTATTCTTATTCCTTTTATTCCATTCTCTTGCCTACTGGCTCTAGATAATGATTTCAGAACTATATTAGAAGTGGTGCTAGAGGACATCCTTGTCTTGTACCTGATCTGAGAGTAAAAGATTTCAGTTTTTCCCCATTTAGAATTATATTAGCAGTTGGATTGTCATTAATAGCTTCCATCAGATTGAGGTAGAGGCCATCTGTTCCAATTTTCTGTAGGACTTCAAACATGAATGAGTGTTGGACTTTGCCAAAACACTTTTCTGCATCAATTGAGATGATCATGTGGTTTATAGATTTGGCTCTATTAATATAGTGTATTACATTTATAGATGTGAATATATTGAACCATCCTTGTATCCCTGAGATGAATCCTACCTGGTCATGGTGTATAATCTTCTTGCTAATTTGCTGTATTCTACTTGCTAGGATTTTATTGAGGATTTTTTGCACCTATGTCAATGAGGGAGACTGGCCTGTAGATACTTTTTTAGTTTCATTTTTCTCTAGTTTTGGTATCAGTATAATACTTACCTCCAGGAATGATTTTGGGGAAATTGTTTCCTTTTCAATTTCCCTGAAGAATTTGAGGAGTATTGGAATTATATCTTCTGTAAACTTCTTGAAGAATTTAGCTGTGAATCTATCAGGAGCAGGACTTTTCTTTGTTGGTAAGTTTTTTATTATATTTTGAATTTCATTGGCAGTTATTGGGTTATTGAGAGTTCTTATATTTTCTTGATTCAGTTTTGGTAATTTGTACCTTTTTAGGAATCTGTCCATTTCTTCTGTTCTTCTATTCTGTGAGAATAAAGATTCCCAAAATAGCTATTGATAATCTTCTGAATTTCCACTGGGTGTGTGGTAATTTCACCCTTTTCATTCCTTATTGCTTGTATTTGAATTTTTTCTTTCCTGTTTTTGATGAGGTTAGCTAGGGGCTTATCAATTTTATTTAATCTTTCAAAGAACCAAATTTTTGATTTGTTAATTTTCTGTATTATTTTCTTGCTCTAGATTGCATTAATTTCCACTCTAATCTTTATAATTTTCTCCTGTGTTTGTACTTTGGGTTTGGTTTGCTCTTCTTTTTCTAGACTTTTGTGATACAGCATTAGTGTATTTATTTGATCCTATTCTGTTTCCTTAATGTGTGAATTCACAGCTATAAATTTCCTTCTAAGAACTTCTTTCATTGCATCCCATAAATTTTTATAAGTTGTGCTTGAATTTTCATTGAATTATAGATACTGTTTATCTGTGATTCATTTGTTGTTGAGGAGGGTGCTGCTTAATTTCCATGTATTTATGGGGCTTTGTGGTTTCTTTTGTCATTTTTCCAGTTTCATTGCACTGTGGTCAGATAATATGCATGGGATAATTTCTGTTGCCTTACATATACTTAAGCATGGCCTATGGACTAGTATGTGGTCTACTGTAGAAAAAGTCCCATGCTTATTTTTTAAATTTATTTTTAATTTATTTTGCAGAACTGGGGATTGAACTCAGGCCCTTGTGCTTACCAGGCAAGAAAAATGTCTCATGTTTAGCTAAAAAGAATGTGTATTCAGATGTGGTTGGATGGAACAGTATGTATATGTCCACTAAGTCCATTTGTTCTAAGTTCTGCTACTTCTTTGTTAATTTTTTGTCTGCTTGACCTATCTTTTTCAGATAAGGGTGTGTTAAGGTCTCCTGTTAAGATTGTTATATTGGATACTAGACTTTGTGTCCATTAGGGTTTGTCTTATACAGTTGCCTGTTTGGTGCATGCATATTTATGAGTGTTACCTCTTCCTCTTGCATTTTTCTCCTAATTAGTATATAGCAGCCTTCTTTATTTTGTTTGATCATTCTTGGTTTGAAGTTGAGACTGTCTGAGAACAGAATTGTTACTCCTGCTTTTTTCTGAGGTGCTTGGGCATGCAGTTTTGTTTTCTATCCTTTGACTTTCAGCCTATGAATTTCTTTATGAGTTAAGAGTGTGTCATGTATACAGAATATTGTTGGATTTTGCTTCCTATTCCACTGTGCCAGTGTATTTCTTTTAATTGGTGAATTGAATCCATTTACATTGATAGTTATAATTGAGATGTATTGACTTATGATTGACATGTTATTTTCCTGCTGTTGGATACCCTTTTTCTCCTGTGTTTAATTATTTGCCCTATTTGGTGGGTTCTTTCCATTTCATTCATGGAGTTCTGGTCATTTTGGTACCTCTTCAGAATATCTTCTTTTGGTCTGTGTAGGGTTGGCTTTATTGTCATGAAATTCTTCAGCTGTTCTTTGTCGTGGAAGTACTTCACTTCTCCATCAAACATGAAAGAGAGTTTGTCAGGGTATAGCAGTCTAGGCTGGAATTTGTTGTCATGGAAGACTTGAAGTACTTTGCTTCATGGTCTTCTTGACTTGATGGTTGAAGAGAAATCTGTTGTTATTCTAATGGGTTTTCTCTAAATGTAATCTGTTTTTTTTTTCTCTAGCAGCTTTTAGTATATTGTTCTTGTGCTGGATTTTGGGTATCTTGATTATTATATGTGTGAGTGTGTTTTTAATTGGGTTGATATTATTTGGAGTTCTATATGCTTCAGTTTACTGAATGTCAGATTGTTTCTCCATATTTGGGAATTTTTCTGCTATTACTTCTGCCAGTATTCTTTTTATATCATTTATATCGACTCCTTCTTTTTCATTGGTGCCTATTAGTTTTACGTTGTTCATCTTTGCATTGTTTTGCAGATGTTGAATTACTTTTTTCTTGCATCCTAGTCTTTTTTTTTTTGACAGAATGAGAGATTGAATTCAGGTCCTTGTGCTTGCCAGGGAAGCACTTATTCCACTAAGCCATCTCCCCAATCCCTTTCCTAGTCATTTTTACAATATCTTTTCTTACATTTTCAATAGCTGCAATGGTGTCTTCAAGATCTGAAACTTTGTCTTCACTTTCATTCAAATGTTTTTGCCAGCTTGTAATTGAGGTTTTAATAGCCTGTATATCTCTTTGAAATTGCTTCATAAATTCTATTTCTTTCCTATATTGCTCATTCATGGATTTCATCATTTTTCTATTCTCCATTTTTTAAGCAGTGTCTACTTTAGAAGGACTTAATAAGTCTTTCATTATAGTTATCATTTCTTTTTTTTAACCTCAGCTCTTATTTCTGATCTGATATCCTCTATACCTTTTTCTTAGTTGTTTCTTTGATTGATAGTGTGGTTTCCAATTTCTCCAATGCAAATGCCTCCGCATTTGTTCTAGCACCGTCTTCTGACCTTTGTTGTAGAACCTTGGTATAGTAGTTACCTTAGCTCCTACTGATATTATTTCCTCATGGGAGATTATGTGGTTAAGGCAGTTGCAGTTTTGTATTTGTAGTACTACAATTAGTATCACTAGTAATGGCTATTAAGATTTACCACTTGACAAACTTTTGTAATTAATGGGTTTGTATTTTAGATCCTAAGGGCCAGCATAATGATTGTATAGCTAAGCAGATATAAAGTTGATAATTTATATTTAAACTAGTCCCCTGAGATCTATCTGATCACCCCCCTTGATATACCTAGAGACTTCTAGACAAAATTGCACCCCAGTTACCTATTGCCCCCTCTCTCAATAGAGACAGAGAGAGAGAGAGAGAGAGAGAGAGAGAGAGAGAGAGAGAGAGAGAGAGAGAGAGAGAAATTGCTCTCATAGATTCATAGATCTAGGTCTAACAGTATGTCTCAGCTTACCAGGTCTAGATTTACCAAATTCATCCTCTTCCAGCTGGGCCTGGCTTGGGTCTAGTTACTGTGCTCAGCTTCTTCCTGTTGCAACCCAGGGAAGGGACATTTTTGTGCTCCATGGCAAGCTGTTCTGCTCCTGGATTAGCTAGCTGTATCTTACTACTAACAGCTCTGCTGGGAGTTCCACACCAGGCCTAACCACTGGCTAGAGGTGGGAGGTTCCAGTGGGGTGTGGGGCCCGGACGCTGGCTGGAGTTGGTTGGTGGGCAGGGGTTGGGAGTCAGTAGGCTAGACAGGAAGTTCCCTCTCCTATTTATTTTTAATCCTTATTTTATTTTATTTTGTATTTTAGGGAAGGGTCTATAGGGTGTTCAGAGTCTCACTACTAGACTGGATTCATAGCGATTAACCTGTTTACAGCCTCCCAAGAGCTGGGATTACAAGAGTGCACCACCATGCCCAGTCTCAGTTGCCATCTCAGCACATGGGGCTGGGGGCAGAGCGGAGCTAGCACAGCAGGCCTGGTAATCAAACCCCTGGCCCTGTTCCTGTTTGTAGCTGCTTTAATCTGCTGAGCTACTTTACCAGCCCAATTATTAATCTTTAAATAAAGTAAATAAAAGTTGGAAAAAATAAAAATAAAGAATAAATGAAAAGAACTAAGCCATGCTGTGCTCATGTGCCAGCTGCCCCCGAGGAATGAAATCCTTATTCATTCCAACAAGCACAAATAAAAATAAAAAATAAAAAAGTGATTCTTCAAAATTATTTACAGTTCAATATATGACCCTTTTTTCCTTCTCTCAAAAGTACATTCATATTTCTTTTCATCTGGCTCTAAACAAGGATCACAAATGCCATTTTACTTGTATGTCTTTTAAGAATTTTCTCTACAGTGCTTTCCTTCATTTCAAATTGTCCATGTTGCTACAAGGTAAACGGATGCATTCAGTTTAAAAGGAAAGATTATATTTGAGCAAGCAGCACTTCATGAATTGGGTGGCTCCAAAACCAGATGATGTGGAGGCTCCCAAGAGAGGACTTAAAGCTTTTATGGGTTAAACTTGAAAGTAAAGCGAAGAAAATACTGGTGAGTTATCATCCATTGCCTTATTTGGCCTATACTGTTGGAAAGTCCCCAGCTATATGTTAGCAGGTGATTTCTTTCAGTCCTTTCATTTTTGTTTTATAAAAGCATTTATAAGAAATTGCTCAAGTTATAGTTCAGCTGTTTTCAAATTGTTCAAGGTTAAGATCACTTATCAGGCCTAACTGAATTTATCTGCTAAGGGATTCTGAGGGCTGGGTTTTCATTTTAATTTACTTTAAAATGCAATGTTTTTAAAAGGTAGATGAAAGGAGGGATGTTGGTATTCTGGATTTCCCATATTCTGCAGATTTACATTTTATTATATCCTTGTGGAGTCATTTAACAGGTTACCATAGCCTCTCCACTTCCAATAAGCTGATAATTACATCTAATACATTTAATTTATTATTTTATAGGTGTACTGTTCACTCCCTAGTGCATATACCAGAAGGAACAGAGTGTTTGACTGCCATAGCTCTTTTTTATTTTGCTTTTTAATGACAAGTTCTCACTATGTTGTTCAGGCTGGTCTTGTACTCACAATAATCATCCTGCCTCAGCCTCCCAAGTGCTGGCACTAAAAAGGTGTGCCACCACATCCAGAAATTGCCCTACTTTGAGTGATGGTTAAGAATCGCAACCAGCTCAGGTGTCAGTCTGATCAAACTTCTATAAAAATTCCCATCAACCTTTTGTTTATGGATCTGGAGAACTTGAGGTAATCATTGCCTCAATTCATTCATTTCTTAGAGGTTGAAAGTATTTTGATTGCCCTTGTAAGAACAATTTTTCTTTAGCAGCCATTTATCTTAAAATATGATATATTTGGGAAAATAGGATAAATACTCCCCACCTTTTCTTATCAGGTTACGGGAAGATTTGGTGTTCTTTCTTCCTTAACTTTCTTATCTACTAAGAAAGATAGAAAGAATTTCAAAATTCACAATTTATTAATGTGGGAAGCATTATAAAAAGAAAGAAACTGCAATCATTCCCTCATTAAATAATTTGTTCCATCAATACAAGTCTTCCTGTCGAAAGCCATATTGAAACCTCAGCACAGATGATCCTCAGTAAAAACTTTATGATTGTCACCCAAATTACCCCACTCATGGGAGTTTTCTTATGTATAAAAAGAGTCCAAGAAAGTAAGTTAATATTTCACCAAAATTATTCTTCATGACAATATTCTTTTAGAAGTAAAATTACTTCACAATTGTCCACTATTTTGATTGGATTTGACCTGGTACAGAAACTGTTTATAAGCAATATCACTAAAGTTATATTTAAAATTTTATTTGCTCATTTACAGTTAGTTCAATGTCTCTAACTGTATTGTAAGACTACCTCAAATTGATCCATAAATGTTCCACTTTATCTAGAAGGCAAAGCTTTTTCTCTAAAGAGTGAGACTCTTCATCTTGTTGCATTCCTTGTCACTAAAAAGAATTGTCCCATCTAAGAATGTGAGTTAGCATGCTTTTGGAATTACTGTATGGTCCAGTTAGAGTTTTTGGTAACCAAATATTCAGAGGACTACGAGGCAAGAGTCTGGATTTCTTTTTTAACCACATAAAATCAAGTTTAGCATAATCATTTTCTATAGTATTATTTGAGTGTCTACAGCTAGGTTTTCAGCTTTAAAAAAACTTGTAAAAATAGCTGAGAGGTTCTTGTATGATCACATTCAGGATTTCTTTCTAAATTTTCAATTTTTTTGATTAACTGTCCTATAAACCAGGCATATCACCCACACAAATATGCAGAGATCTTGACAATCTTTATGTATAACTGATAGACAAGAGGGAATATTTTCAGGCAGCAGTCATAAATTTTTCCTTGACTATTAACATCTGCTTGCTAAAGCCCACGTATATCCCTGGGGTATTGGGTTTATAAACATTACTTGATGATGACATACTAAATATTATGAAAATGTGTCTTTCAACCCACACCCAAAACCCTCTAAAGAACATTTCATATTTTCAAACTGTGGTCAGCAGGCTTTTTGGGAATTATTTGTAGTTTTTTAACTGAGAGCTAAATAGATTCTTTATTTAAAGTAAATTCCTGACCTCTACTTGCAGGAAACAAGATGGCCATAAGCCACAGGTCAATTTTGGAGTAAAATTCTACAAAAAGAAAAGTTGTTTCATACATCTCCTGATAAAAAATTGTTATAAATCATAAGATTGGGCTGTTTATTGAAATAAGCATAACATCGCCAGATAGGTATTTCTTTTCAGACCCCAAGACTCCAAAACTACATTTAGAAATAAAAAATAGAACTGAAACATTCCTTGCATTCTGAATAGTAAAATAATTCTTTTAGCAACATAGATGAGAGTTGAGTAGTAAGGAACAAAGTGCAAGATTTCAAAGAGGATGTTATGGCTCAGATCTATAATGTTCCCAAAAAAGTCTCAGATAACTGGAGGTGGGGCTTTGGAAGGGTGATTGGCCTGGAAGTAATGTAATCAACACTGGAGTGACCCATCAAATAGCTGAAGGGGCTGTTAGGAAATAGGGCCTTGCAGGAACCCCTTGAGGGTGCGACCAGGAACAGTTTGCTTTTGTCCCCGTTTTCTCCTCTCTCTCTCTGCCCCTGGATACCATGAGTTAAATGCTTTTCTCCACCAGGCCCTTCCCCTAAGCTGCAACTGCCTTGAGGACAGCCAACCATGAGCCATGGAATGAATCTCCTAAATCTATGAGTCACAACAAACCCCTCGCCCTTTACCCCTTTACATTGCAGTTGTCAGGTACTGCATCCAAATGACCAGAAAGTGACTGATGCATAGTATAAAATTTGAATCCAGAATGAACATCCAAAACAAAGATTATTAATTTGGCAAGTGCAGACTGAAAGCAATAGGACTCTTCCTGTAGAAGGCAGATGACAAAAGAAATTTCATTTGGCACCAGAAGAACATTTTTCTAATTATGGACTTACAAAACCATTGGAATCAAGGGAATATTCTCTCTCTCTCTGTCTCTCTGTCTCTGCTCTGTCTCAGTCTCTCTCTGTTTGTATAGAATATATATATATATATATATATATATGTATATATATATATATGATATAAAAATATCTGAAACATAAGGTGTCTTAATACTGTCCCATTAATATTTGTACTTCAATAAAATAAATGAATAAATAAATAAATCAGAAACATTACAAAATTTCACTAAATAAAGTAATAGGGATTCAGCAATGGTTGATGCATTATATGATGCTATCTTCAAATTAATTGTTCAGGTTACCACATATAAACCTGCAAGATACTTTAAAGAAAAAAGCAAAATAAAATAATAACAAAGAAATTGTAAGAATTCAAAAGAAGAAAAAGAAAAATAATTTTAATGATTAATAGCTCCTTTCAAAAGACCAACACAAAGTAACAGTACAATTATCCAAGCCATTCTGCATATAATGATCACCCTAAAATAAAATTATATGTGTCCAATCAAGCAACAAAATAATGGACCAACTTTTTATGGAAAAGAAGAAACAATGAACAGAATAGAGGAAAAATTTTATAGCATCATAAGATGAAGCGTTGTACATTGTATCCCTGTCTTGTCTGATTCTTACTTTTCAGATGAACACAAACAAAAAAGAAGTTTACTCTGGTAAACTTCCCAAACATTTGAACATAATCATAAATCATAAGAAAAAATACTACTGAAGGATGATAATAAAAGAAAGAAAATTATGATTTCATTTAAATGAAAGTGGGAATGAATCTTCCTAGTCTTCATATACTTTCTGATCACTAATTTTCTTATAATTAATCTCATAAATGACACAATTTAATTAAGAGGTATTTATTATGTCAAGATACCTTAAATCATCACACTTTCATCCAGAAGAAAAAAAAAGTTCTTACTTTTTTACAACCAAAGTTAAGCACTTTGAAATTAAATGCAGTTGGTAATTTTAAGGAAAAGATATTCCAGTTTGATGTTATTTTAAAAAGTACTTACAGAGGTTTTGCTAAAGCATAGAGCATCCTATCAGAGCATGAACTCCATAGCCATGAGTACTTTTTGATTACTGATGCACAACCAGCACCTAGAATAGCACTAATATACTAATACAAATATATAAATCTTTCTGCACATGTAAGTGATAGAGAACAAAACAGTAATTTGTTTCATCTCTTTTTTCAATTGTTTGTACTTCTTTTTCTTACTTTCATATACATTCTTTCTTCTTCCAATTTTACAAGCATATATCTGGTAATATGAATAACTGGTTGGAAGAAAACACTATGTATTACAACAAATACTGTGAAATTCACATTTCTTTGTTAAGTGAGAATCTGTATCACTTGTAATTTTTTTCTGTTTTAATTCTAATTTGTACCTTCTTAAAAAGAGAACAAAATAGTATCTGTCCCTTCAAATATAATTAATCTTTTTTTCTTTTAACAGAACCAGGTACTGAACTCAGGCCCTTGCACTTGCCAGGGAAGCACCTATTCCACTAAGCCATCTCTCCAGCCCCCAAATATAATTAATCTTGCATTAGGAAAGATAACTTTTATCAGCTACAAGAGAATGGAATAAAGTTTGAGGAATGCAGTAGTGATGCTGGGTAAGTAGTACCATAATTAAATCACTAGGTATAACTTGGCATTGGTATGCTAAACGGTGAGGCTGGGTCTTCTGTTGTTGCTGTCTGCAGATCACAGCTGGCTTCAAGAGTGTAAAACCTGTACAACTCTCTAAGCCTTGTGACTTAGACCTCCCTCATGCTTAGTTCAGTGCTATATTTTCATCATTCCAAGTTCCTTTCTTAGAACAAAGGGGCCTACAGTTTTGCATTGTACTGGACTGTGAAAACCATAAGGCCAGTCCCATTGCAGACAGTTTTTGTAGTGGTTGAGTCAGCAAAAGAATTATGCTGTATCAATAACCTAAGTGCAGCCCACACATGATAAGTTACTGACATTGAACTGTGTGTACAATGCAAAACCTTCAAAAAAAACAGCATCAATAGTACTTTAGATTACACTATCTATTCTGGATCAAAAACACATAATGGTTTGAGTTATCACTATGCATTTACCCCTTTTGACTTTTAGCTGCCAGGGTTATAATAGAATCCGAAAGTTCCAGTGCTCTCTTAAGCAGGGCAAGTTTTATTTTTAAAGCTCTCACGAACCATTCACTCATCCCACTAAACATTTTCAAAAGATCTTAATTTTACTTGGTAGTCATTCTTTGTAATTGCAGAAATCATGGCACTCAAGAGAACTGTAAAGTCAGCTTCTCTTAAAAAATGAAACTTTCATACTGGGGATTTACAAGTCTCCAAGGCAAGGGCTATTTTGAAACTCTAATGGAATGGAGATATTCCAGAAGCACTGCCTGCACTAGCATCACAGCTCTTACCTACTCCATGGCTCACAGACAATGTTTTGCAATCTACTAAGACATGCCATTTACCAAGGCTTGATTCCTTATAGCTAAGATTTTACTATCACTCCTTGTATTTGAACATAGAGTCATTTATAATGCAATAATTTTGAGTTGAGCATACATCTTTACTTTTCTGTCACATGATTTAAGGCTAGGCTACTCATTTTTATTTGTAGTAAAAGCACACATAGGATGAATAAACTCGCTCACTGGGTCATAAGTATGTTTTAAGCAAATTATGAGTTATGATCAATATCATTTACACAATGGCTGAACACCCAAAACTACTCCAAAAAGAAAAATCATAAGATGATTCATTACAGTATATTAGCTAAATTAAAATTAAAGCCATGTACATTTGTAAAAAGTAGATTTTAGAATCCATTCCAGCAAATTCGCATGTATGTCTCAGGTTTGTTGTCCAGGGGAATCTTAATTACTTTTCTCATTGCTGACATAAAATACCCAACACCCATTCATAATTTTATTGAAAAACAAATAGCAATGAGACAGTTTCAAATCAAAGTAGTAGGACAGATTCAATAATTAATTAATACATTGTATATTGTGTTCTTACTGGTTATTTGTTGTACAAGATGGAGACATGATATTCTATTTACAAACACTATTAGAGCAGATCCCCCTATTCACTGAATTAGGAGAATGTAGCTGTATATCTATCTTAACTATTTTGAACATACAGATATGAAATGGTCATTCATTTATATCTCCTTTTTTGTTTAGTTTTGTTATTTAAATATTATAATCATGTGAATTCAGAAAAATATTCCAAAATATTCCAGTAGTCCATAATAGTATTGGGTTTTCCATATGACTGGCAATGTCAGAAGTTGCTGACTTGAGTCATTTAAAGTTCAGCATAATAATATGGTTTTATTTCTTATACTTTGTTTTGATACTTTTCTACTGGATGGTTAAGACCAAGATAAAGCGAGACTTATATAACAAGAATTGTAGCTTTTGTATCTGATTAAGGTCAGTCAAATCTCCTCAGGATTTATCCTGAGACCCTGCACCACAGTTTGTAGATCCTTTGTCTCTGTCAGCCATGTGGATGAGTCACAGATATTGATTGACCAATTTGCTCTCTGTGAAAGCCTGAGAGAATGTTTTTTTCTCCATGTGACTCTCCTTAGGCACACTCTACCTTATTGATCATTTTCCTCTTTGGCCCCATAATCTCCTTGATCAGAATATCTGGGAAGCAACTGAGTTGCATGATGTTACAGTACAGGTTCTCATATGTCCTGAGTCTTAATTGACCTTGAAAGGCTAGGGCTAAAATGTTGGCTGTCCTTGCAGTCCTCCTTTTTCTCTAATTTTTGGTCTGCAAACTTAGGTTGTTAACACTCCAGAAGAGAAGCTTATTGTTATTACTGTACAACCTAGGTTGTTGAGCTTAACCTCACTATCTGTCTGATTATCACACATCTTAGGCTTAACATGAAAGTGGTATTTTTCATCAAGTATTGACATATTAAACTTTAAGTCCCTACAAAATATAATGTAAAAAAATTGAAATATATTTTAAAAATAGGAATAAATGATTATATATGTTTACACATAAGTTTAGAAATCTAACCATATACAGCATTGTAGCAGGACAGTCCTGCAACAGTCCTTTTCTAACACAGGCACCTTTGAAACTCCCTACCTATCACTACATGAGCTGTGATGGGACAGCTAGCTGTAAGCCATAACAGAGGAAGTTGCCTTGGATAGCTGTTTCATGCCTGCTGCAACTGAAGAACTTAGTTTTAATTAAGTTTTCTTGATTGCAGGATTACAATAGATCTTGATTTCTAATTACAACTTCTTAAATTGAAGGCCATATATGTACTCAGATAATAAAGCTTGTCTGTGTGTGATAATGGTGCCCATGGAAAGACTTTATAACAGAAGAGAGGCCACATGAGATTCGCACTTCAGACAGGGAGAGAATGGATTGGGTGGTGAAGAGGCAAAAAGCAGTATTGATGAGGGAGATAAGGAAAAAAAATCACAAATTGACATTAAGTTAAGGGTCAGCTAAGATATAACAAAAAGAGTAGACAAGTGGTCTAGGGGATAGGAAAAGGAGTGGTCTGTCTGAGGAGAGCAGTATGTGCAATCGTTATACATAGTGCAGGATTCATTTTGACTGTACCACTGAAGGAGGCATTGGAGAGTCTGCTCATACTTAAAAGTTTTAGAAGCATTCTTTTGGCAAAAATGCAGAAAGTTGGCTGGAAGAACAGATAAGATCAGTTAGGACTATGGGAGCACCCTCGGTGGAAAGTGATAGTTGGTGGCTTGGACACAAACATAGCAGTGGAGGTTGTAGGAAGGTCTAGCGGACAGTATTCCTTGACATGTTACATATGGAGTGGAAGAGAAAAAGGGGAGTCTGGGAGAACTTCAAGAGTGAGCAGTTACCACTGGCAGTGGTAAGGCTATGATAAAGATAGCACTGTGAAAGCAAGACTTAAAATGTAGCTCATGAGAGTGTCTGCTTGTAGCTGTTGGTAAGAGGTGAACGAATGAATGAATGAGAATTGAGGGCTGCTTCTGGCCTCTATCTTTGTTACAAGGATATAGCTAGTGCAGCACTGTTGAATGAATGAATACATGAATAAAACTCCTAAAACTTTAGGAAGCTACAGAAGCTTTCTTCTTTGCTTTACATTTCTTAAACATCACATACTGATTGGTCCTTGAGGTGGGAACCAAAGTCCCTTGTCCCCACCACTTTGTGTAGAATGTGTGATGATTTTCTCTAATTTGCCAAACTCCAGTATTTGGCTTTGAAGTACTAGTAAGTTCTGGAGAGCCCTATATTTTAACCAGAATAAGCTGTGTTGTCAAGCTATTTTTTACTTAAATTTCCCAAAATAGATGGGTACAACTCTATTCAAAGAGTTGGTCATGTTTTAGCTTTACATTTAGTCACACACATGGATTTCAGTGGAAAATTGTTTTTTTTAAAGTCATAGAAAGAGCCCTTTGTTACAAGTTCAAATTGGATTTTTTTCTTCACCAGTAGATCACAGCTCTGTGTTGCAGTCAGCAGCCAGCAGCCAGCTGTGCAAGTTTTCAACAGCTGGAATTATAATAAGTTTCATTCTATGGAAATGAGCTCATTACTATTTAGTTTGTGCTGACATTAGTAAATCCATAAAGTAGTTCTCCAGGATTGAAGAGAAATTCATGAAGTTGCCTAAAGGGTTTTTAAACAAAAGTTTAGTTTTGGAAATGTTAAAAATCAGAGTATGTTTTTGTACCTTGTCTCTTTAGGTTGAAAGTAAGTCAAACACACACACACACACAGACACACACACACACACACACGTGTGCAATTTTCAGATAGGTTTGTAATAATAAATATGTAACATGAAATGAAAATTTAAACCAGCATGACACTATATACCTATACTGTATTAGGAAAGAAATCATAAAAATATAACAGTCACAGCAGCTATATTTCAGTGCCAGCAGTTTTATTTATTTATTTTTATTTATTTGGCACAGTGTCTTGCTACATAGCTTAGACTCATAGGGATCCTCCTGTCTCAGCCTCCCCAGTGCTAGGATTACAGGCATCCACTACCATGCCCATTTCCAGGGCTGGCATAGTACCACCAAACTATCTCTCCAGCCCAGTAGTTTTATTTTTAAGTTTGTTAGATACTATCTTAGACATATCTTATTCTTTTAAATCATGCATTCCAAATGACTCAGTGGATTAAAGTGTCTGCAAGCAGGCACAGGGACTGGGGGTTCCATTCCCAAGTCTGACATGCCAGCCCTGCCTCTGGGGTGTGCTGAGACAACAATTGAGACTGGGTGTAAGTGATGCACTTCTGTAATCCCAGCTCTTGGGAGGCTATGGATCACTACAAGTCTGATCTAGTAGTGAGACCCTAAACACCCTGTAGACCCTTCCTTAAAATACAAAAAAAATCCCAAATAAATAAATAAATCACTTAGAAAAGTGAGGAAGTAATACAATTATTTATAGCTTTCATTTGTTTACTTTCACTGTAATGTTAATATTTCAATCTTGAGATCAAATCCCATCCATAAGGTTAATTTCTTTATGATTTTTGAGTAAGTGTTAGTACTAAAATGATTACCAAGAACTTAAAGATACAAAACTACCTGGAAGGAAAAGACATTCAAATATTAAATGAGTTTTGGCAGCAGAGGAAAAAAATGAAAAAAAAAATCAATATTTATTCTAAATTTAGATAGATTTCAGTATTTTTAGTCAAGTATTTGAGTCATTTTAGGGAATCTGAGGATACAAAAGATTAGTGTAAATTTACTAAGCCTTACAATTAAAAATATTCACTTCTCTGTCAAAATATTTTTAGTGTGCTGTTTTTGTATGCCTTTGATGTGAATGGCAAAAAGTCTTAATAGAGAGACAATTGCCCTGTAATTAAAATAATAATGGCTGTGCAATTCAGCTTCTAATGTGCTTTTAGTGTAAACTTCCCTCTGTGAACACCACAGAAAACCACAACTAACACAGTTTGATTTTGATCAGTTGGGATTGTTCTAATCAACTCAAACTCTGATATAGTTGACTGAAGGCCAAAGCTTCCATTCACTATTAACTCTGAATGCCACTTCAGCAGATCTATTCACTTGAAGATGTAACCTTTAAATGAATGCCACTTTTGTGAATGCCACTTAAGAAGATCCTTCTACAAGCTACAGTGAGGGGTCACATGGCCTCTTGTTAGACTTTTCCTATGGCTGGTTTCCTTAGAGGGAAGAGGAGTGCTGTCTGACCTCAAAACCAGAGCTTCCTGGGCTTTCATCCCAAATTCTACTTCTTACCACAATGAACTTGTAACGTTCTTCTGTGTGAGATTTTACAACTCAGTAAAATGTCTCTTCTTATGTGTACCCTGAAGAAGATAAAACCCCTCTGTGATGGGTAGCACCTTAGCTCCAGTTTACTTGTTACAGAAGTGATTTTTGTTCTAGAATATTTTGTTGTAATTCTTGTGGCTGGTTGTTCTGTAATTCAAATAAGGAATGTTATTATTACATTGTTTTAGTCTTGGTTTATTAAAGCATCTACCCTGGCTCTCCTGAAACTAAGTAAATTTAGGCAGCCTTAGACAAAGGACATGAGGATTTGGGTTAGGAGACCAATACTCCCTGTATTTGTGTTGCCTGTGATGGTACCTTTCAGATGATTTAGGGCAGAGAGGAGAAATTTCTAGACTCTGAGAGCCCTTATAGTGCAGCTGTACTAGTTTAGATCATGATAATACAGCAGAAAAATTTCCAGCTAACCACCACCTGCTGAGATTATGGGCCTGAAAATCAAATAATATTTTTCATTTGGTCTGTATGCAGCAATTTAAAAAGGGAAAATATAGAAACATGCATTAATCTCTGGTTTAAAGGGAATCTTTCTATGTGTAATGTGAAACATATTGACTTTTCAAAACAGTGCATGATCTTCTTGGAAAAATTGGCACCCTAAACCTTTTTCAAAAGCTATTCTAAGACATAAAAGATATGGCTAATGTATTGCAGTTCCCAACTTTATTCTCTAAACTTATTTTCTGTGCTGGTAGGAGACCTCTTAATATGTGGAATATGTAGAATGTCTGGAAGTTGCTTATAAATCCATTCCAAATGCAAATGCAGTTTTTTCATTAATAAATAGGAATTACTAATCAAATATTTACTTATTGCCAGAAACATAGAAAAATGTTCCAAATGCCCTGGGGATGCCTTGGAAGGTACTTAAGGGGAAATGGAATATGACATGACCGCATATGAAAATATTGAAGCTGATCAGAAATAGAAAAATATCAGAGACAGCCACTGCTCAAGTCTCAGTGGGAAAAGTTTATGGCTCAGGAAAAATGCATAGAAATCCTTCCCAAGACATTTAGAAAGGTATGATTTTTCTCTGAGATAAATTAGAGACTGTAGACACTGAAGACCATAAAGAACAGAAATATCAACCTACAAGCAAAGTTCTAAGTCATGGGAGTCCAAGTGCATGGGAAAAACACAATACATGTGTTTCCATTTGGGCTGAAGCAGGCTCTGTGATTACCAGCCTAGTGAAAGAGGAGGAGCTTGTTCTATGACAAAAATTGCAACAAACATTTTTGATTAAAAAAAACTGCATTTATTCTAATTGAATAACTTTTCATTTAATTTCTGTCTTTCCTTTTATCTGACTTCTGTTAGAATTTTCCTTTTACAATAAACTTTGGATATTTCAGGAGGCAACATCTGTAACTTAAAACAAAGTGGTCTAGTTGGGGCTAGCAATTGCTTTAGAGTGGGTTAACCTCTGTTAGTGCTCATGACTACTGTGTCATCTTTAACCATCTGTTCTTCCCCAGACACCACTCCTTATCCAAGTCAAAACCATAGATGGTCAAAATTATTCATAATTATTTTTTCAACTCCACTAGAATAAAAAGTCTTTTGGATATTTTTATTTATTTTTTCAACCATACATTCCAGAACCTAGACATTCCATAAATAGTCATTGAAGAATGAGGAAACAAATGTTGACTCAAAAATGTTGATATAATTTCAAATATTTCATCTTTCATTCAACATCCTGGTTTTACTGAACTAAACATCTTCTCTGTACCCTGGTATCTCAACTTTCCCAAGCACACTCATTGTATATTTCTTTTACTCTAGCCAACCTATATTATTCCCATCTCTCCTCAAAATATATTTTTGTTTGTATATGTTTTCTTATTTTATTTCCTCAGTACAAAATTATGTGTTGCATCCCATTGCTTGGTCCTTTGTGTCAATAAGGGCTCCTTTATTTCAGGACCATCTCAAAGATCAGCTGTCACAGGAAGGCCTTCCAATAAGTTCCTCACTCCTCCTCAATGCCCACGGCACTGTCTTTCATTGAGCTTGCCTCTTGTAAAAACTTGTATGTTCCTTCTTTCCTATTGCACAATGTAAATATGTTTTCTAGAAATAAACCAAATCACTCCAGGTACTTTAAAAAAAAGTCATTGGGTAGAGAACATTTATTATATAAGTAATGAGAAAGATGACAGAACAAATAAATTTATGAAGGCAAACCTGATGTGATGGCATCAGCAAGCTGTTTTCATACTTGGGGCTTGTGGGACAATGAAATGAAGTGGTATTGTCAGAATCCAGATAATCTAGCCAAATCTATGACTGAGTCTAGTGTGAAGGATCTGGAACCCTGGGAGGGGAGCTTTCTAGCAAGAGCTGTAGCAATAGAGGAGACACAGCAGCACCCAGAACCACTGTCCAGTCATACTCAGCTCTTCTTCCCTGCACTGAGTCTCTGTGGCCTCCCATTTGTCAAGTCCACCTGAAACCAAATGAGAAAAAAGCCAAGGAAACATAGCTCTTAGCAGCAACATAGAAAAAAAGTAACAGGTAAGAAATGCTTTTGAAAGCAAATAGGCAGAAATTCAGTTCATTGTCTTTGTAAGGAGGAAAAATTCTTCAACAATAGAGATAGCTTTTAACATCCTTCAATACCTAACATAATTCTAATACAAAATATTAAGTTGAGTTATTTTGTCCTATTCTCAGAAAGGGAGAGTATCATATTGTGCAGATTAAAATAATTCATGCACAAAGAAGTATTTAATCAGTGATTCTTTCTACATATCCACTAACCATCAAAGCTATTTTTAGTGTACAGAAATCCTCTTCTTTTAAGTAAAATGTCATTATGCATTTGACAGTTTCATCTCTACAACCTTTCTCTTTTTCAGCTGAGATTCCTCTGGTTTTGATTCCCCAAAGCAATGGGTTTTGTTTCTATGTGTGTGGAATTTACACACAAGTGCCGAGTACAGTTTCTGATTATTTCCACAGCTCAAAGCCTGGCCATAAATTTACTGTATCAAAGATGGCTGGGAGTCATGATTCCGCATTTGGTCAAAAGGAAGTTAGGCTCTAGCGCACAACATATCTCTGTATGTGTGTCTTCAGTGTAGTAGCTGTCAGGTAATCTTGGGCCGGCCTGATGACTCGGCAGATCAATGTCTGATAGCTCAGGCAGACTAAACACCTGCTTAGGCAGATCGCAGAGGCTGGGGTTCAATCCCAGTGGGCCATGTGGGCCCTGCCCCTGGGGAGCATTTGAGACTGGGCGTGATGGCATTAGCCTGTAGTCCCAGCACTTGGGACGCTGAAAACAGGAGGATCACTACGACTCCAATCCACATAGTGAGACCCTGTAGACTGTATACCCTGTACTAAGCGCATTAAAAAAAAAATCATAATCTGAAAAAGCACGATCCAAAATGGTGATGGCTAGCTGGGGTAAATTTCTTCTTGAAGTGACATTTGGCAGTGAATGGAGGTGCTTTCTGCTTTTCATAGCTGGAGTGTAGACATGCTACTGGCATGTAGTGAGTGAAAGCCAGAATTATTATTAAATATTCTATAATGTACAGGATATAACACATGATTAAGAATTATTCAGACTAAGATGTCATTATTATTGCCACCGAGAAATCCTTTTTCCAGGCCAAATATAATTGTATTTTCCAGATTGTGTTGTGTTCAAAGATTATACATTATATTAGATTTAAGTTAAACCTTTAATTCCTCTAAAAACCAATAACCCCCAAAATAGATATTTGGATATTTGCCTACATGTTTAATGAATAAAATTTTACTTATATCCCCGAGTTGTAAAGTTCTTGAACTTTTATAGTGATATAGCCAATGTACTTTTGTGTCTACACCATGTTACATAGTAAATGGAAAATTTCTATTATGCTTTCTTTTAGAAGGATTTTATTTTGTTGGCTGGTTCAGGCTGCCTGAAGGTGGGTCTGCTAAGGCAGGTAGAGCTGGGCATGGAGCTACAGTCCCCTGAGTCTGACTGGTTGTTGCCAGAGCAGGAGCTTAAACAACTGAGCTAACCCACAAGCCCCCTCTATTATGCTTTAATAAACCACTTGGTAGTCCCAGAAACCTTATTTCAGGGGAAAAAAATATAGCAAACAACATTTAAAAGTTGTACCAAAAATCTCAACAACACAAAGAATAAGAATATGAGCTCCAAGTACACTCAGGGTGCCCAAGTACAAGTCTATATTAACCCTTTTTCTGTAAGTATGTATCAGAACCCCCAAATTAAATATTCCCTGACCTCACGCTACACTTCTGAGCTCCACAGACAGAATGAGTCTGAGTGAGTTTCCAAAGCAATTTGAAGGCAGGGTACTTCAGTGGTCTGGACATAAGGAATCTATTTTGGTTTTCTATTTTAGACCAGGGTTTGCATTTTAGGACTAGGCTGATGTTAGAGCAGTAGTTTTCCACACTTGCATTGCCTCCTATTCAGACTCACTGAAACAGAACCCCCAAGAGTAAGGCTGCACCTCAGGTGGGAAAGCACAGTTCTGTGGAGTGTAACTTCTCACTGGGAATCTTTTCTGGAAAAGAGCCTGGACTTTTCCTTCAAGAGAAGGTCAAGAGACAAGATTCTCTCCAGGATTCATGTCCTTCACTTATGTTTTGAAAACGTTAGAAATCTAGACTTGACCAAGATTGCAAGAGCTGATGAGGGCCGCAAGGACACATTCCAAGGAGGGGCCAGTGAGTGCCATCAGCATCTCCCCAGTGACCAGGCTTGCACCTTGGTGTATCAGGTGCCTCCTCTACCATATGTCTCAGATGTATTCCTCTGTTTATATGATCCTAGCTCCACAATCTCATTGTTTTCTTCCTGAGACACTGAAAAATCTCCTTTATTTTAGCTTAACTTTGCCAAATCTGTTGTCCATGAATACTGCTGAGAAAGCCATTGTCCTAACTCAAGACTTTGATTCATACCTTTATTTGCTCAAAACTCTTTAATTAATTCCCTTAGGTTACGGTATGAAGCCATATATTTAACCTATGTAAACTCTGACCTCTGGCCTCAAACATCCCTCTTCTATCTTTGTGTTACTATTGCTCTTCCCAAACCATGCATTCTTCCTGTTTCTTATAATTTTTTAGCTCTGTGTTTTTAACCAATATCTCCTCCTTTATCCTTTATTATGTATGTTTACTGCTTAAGTCTTTTTTTAAAAATGTATTTGGTACAGGGCCAAACTACACAGCTCGGACTTGTAGAGATCCCCCTCTTTTCAGCCTCCTCAGTCCTGGGGCTACAGGTGTGTGCCACCACACCTGGTCTCATGGGCTAGCTCAGTGCACCTGGAGTGGGACTGGCATGGCAAGTGGTGCCAGGGATGCCTTGCAGTCATTTTCAAATGTTCCCTCTGTCACGAAGCCTGGCCTTATTCCATTAGTCACAACTGCCCTTTCCCATTCTAGAATACCTGCACCTTATATGTCTCACTTGGGAGGAGACATATAATTTATAATTCTTTTCACTGTTGTAATTGCCCATGTGCCACCTTTACACTGGCTTCTGTTGGAATCCTCCACAAAGCCTACGCAAAATGATGCTTTCTACAAAGTAGGTGTTTCTTACAGTTTAGTGGAGTGAAATCTACAAGTAAAATTTTGCTCTAAGCCTGTATTTAGCACCTATAAAAGTTTCTTTTTAAAAATACTTTTTTTAATTAATTAATTAATTAATTAATTAATTATTTGGTATAGAGTCTCACTACACAGCTTGGACTTGTAGTGATCCTCCTGTCTGAGCTTCTCCAGTGCTGGGATAGCAAACACATACCACCACACCTGGTTTTGGGGCGATCACTGCACACCCTCCGTTCCTGGGCCAGCATGGCATATAGTACCTGGGATTGAGCCTAGGTCCTTGCACTTGCCAGTCAGGCACTTAGACCACTGCTCTATCTCTCCAGACTATAAAAGTGTCATAGTTAACTATTGAAGTAATTCTTTTTGGTATTTGATATGCAGAAAAATAAAATTGCATGATAATTATACATCAAGTTGGAAACTACCATGAAGAATATAGCATGGCAATAAAGCATTTTGTTTGCATTATTCTTTGTGATTATTAGTTTATTAACTTGACTAGGGAAAAGTTTAATCAATTATAAGTCAACCATTTATTCAATCTAAGAAGAATCTAGGTGTTGTGACAGCATTTTGGGTGTGTGATTGCCATGTATAATTAGTTACTTGAAGAGATTATCCTCTACAATTCCTCTAAAACTCATCCACTCAACTGAAAAATCCTACATGCAAAACTTAAACTTCCCCAGTAAAGAAGAAATTCTACATGAAGCCATATTGGAGAGCTTTCGCATCCTTTCCTGACAGCTTGCTGGTGGATTCTAGACTTGGACTTACTTACCTAACAAGTCTCCACAAGTATGTGAACCAGGAGCTGACAACAGATCTGGTTCTCTCACTCATTTGCTCTCTCATTGCTATATAGATAAAAATGGTAGATATAAATATATATACAGTTATTTTTCATCAGATGTATAAAAGCACCTTGGTTAATGAAAACTGTTATTAGACAATTTTGTTGTTGTGTGAATGTATCAGTATACTTACACAAACCTACATGGTATAGTACACTGCATGCATGCACACGAGAAGGAAGGAGAGAGGAAGAGAGGTACAGAGACAAAGAAACAGAGAGAGAGACAGACAGAGAGAGACAGATACAGAGGCAAAGACAAAGAGAGAAAGAGACAGAGAGACAGGCAGAGAAAAGAGAGACAGACAGAGAGAGACACACAGATACAGAGGCAAAGACAAGAGAGGGAGAGAGATAGAGACAGAGACAGAGAAAGACAGACAGACAAACAGACAGACAGAGAGAGAATGGCCCACTGCTCTTAGGGTCATGATGAACAAAATAACATAAGAATCAGCCAAGAATCACTTAAAGAAATATATAAACAAACAAACCAAGCACAAGATAAAATGGCAGAGCAGGAGATGCATGAGTCTGCTGCATACTATTTTATGACAAACTCTTTTCATAAGTAGAAGTACACTCTTAAATAAAAATAAAAGGACAATATATTAAGTGTCTAAACCAGTAACATACTTATTTATTGTTAGTATCTACAATGCAATCTACTAAATTGTATGTACTGCACCTTTATATTACTGGGGCAAGGCAGTAGTTTTATTTATGTGAGCATCACCTTAACAGTGCGTTGTGCCATGACATTTTAATGTTTACATTAGTAGGTTTTGGGAAGTTTTCATCTTCATTATAATCTGAAGAGATGGTTATCATTGCTGAAGGAAACACTGAATTTATAAAACTATTCTGAAAATTTTCAAAGGATCAAAATCTTAATAAGGTTTGTGGCTATATCTATCTATCTATCTATCTATCTATCTATCTATCTATCTATAGTGTATACATACACGTGTATTACCTACATAATATACATACACATATTGTGCCTTTATGTATAATATACATATATATTATGTTATATGTCATATACCATATATTGTATTATACTTATATTATATATTATTTATTATTTATAATGGCTTTCCCATCACTGGGACCAAACACCCAATCCAGCCACAACTTGAGAAGTTACAGTCTGAGCGGAATGTCTATGATCAGCTGTTTCTATAAGTATTTATCTGAAATAAAATTTAGGAATATGCAAATATGCTCAAAATATAATGTTCAGTGGATAGACTATAACAGTACACGTTGTGTCAATCAGCTTCTGACCAGAGAAGCAGGAATACATGAAATTTCTTGTAAGGAATGGACTTGCATGACTGAAGATCTGAAAGTCCATCAGCAGGCTGTTGGAGACAGGATGATATAGGGATTTACCACTGCTTCTTGTCTTTTGAAAGTCTACTTTTAAAGCTTTCCAACTGATTAATTCAGACTTCTCAGATAATTCACGGTAATCCTCCATACATACAATTAATTAGAAGTTTTAATTTACATTTGTAAAGTCCTTTCCTAACAATACCTGGTAGTGTTCGACCCAGTGGAGATTGTGGCCAGGCCAAGTTGAAACACCACTATGCCACCACATGTACACAGATAATCCAGTTTTAAGTATCTCAGGCTCTTGTTCTTGCCAGGGAAGCACTTATTCCATTGAGGATCCAGTTTTATGAACAATAAATATAAAATCAAAATCAAACCTGGAAAACAGAACTGAGGAGAAATACTTGAAAATGATAAAAGACTTATCTTTGAGGACTAAGATTGCAAAGGAAATATATTTTCTTATCTCATCCATCCTGCATTTCCCCAAATTTAAATAAATACCTATATAACAGGATTTTAGGTAGAAAAATAGAAAAAATTTTAAATGCCAATAAATTTAATGTTACTTATAGACATAAAAGCAAGTAACAGATTGTCACTTAGTTTGTCAATCCATACCTCGTAGTATAAGAACTACTTTCAGCTAAATAAAGCAGTAGGCTGAAAAGGATCATTAATATCTCATGAACAATGAATCTCAGAAATTGGCGAGCCTCAGATGACCTGGTTCAAGCCTACTAGTTGGGTGCCATCTGGCTCTTAAAAACAGGAGCCTGGTGACCCAGCTCTGTCACCATGCACTAAGTTAAAGTCAAAATGGATTAAAGATCTAAACATTAAAACAGAAATACTCAATCTCCTGGAAGAGAAAGTAGAAGGAACTCTTGAAGACATAGGGGTAGGTAAAGAGTTCATGAACAAACATATATTCACACAGGAAGCCCTTGAAAGACTCAACAACTGGGATCAACTCTTTTTAAGGAGCTTCTGCACGTCAAAGAAATTGTCAACAGAGTGAAAAGACAACCCACAAACTTTGAAAAAATCCTAACTAATAAGCAATCAGACAGAGGTCTACTGTCTAGAATTTATAAAGAACTAAGATATAACAGGGCCCTCAAATTTAAAGACCCAATTCAGAAATGGGCATCTGAGATGAATACACACTTCTCAGAGGATGAAATTAAAGAGGCGAATAAATATATGAAAAAATGCTCCACATCACTAGTCATCCATGAAATGCAAATCAAAACAATACTGAGATACCCTCTCACTCCAGAAAGAATGGCTATCATAAGGAAATCAACCAACAGCAATGTTGGAGAGGTTGTGGGGAAAAGGGAACACTTCTCCACTGCTGGTGGGAATGTAGACTGGTACAAGCATTGTGGAGGTCAGTGTGGAGACTCCTCAAAAGAGTAGGACTAGAAATCCCATTCAAGCCAGCTATCCCTCTACTGGGAATTTTCCCAAAGGAACTGAAAACATTGTATCATAGTGATATATGTGTACCTATGTTTGTAGCAGTGCAATGTGTGATAGCAAAATCTTGGAAACAATCAAGGTATCCATCACATGAGGAATGGCTGAAAAAGATGTGGTATTTCTATATAATGGAGTATTACTCAGCTGTTAAGAATGATAAGTTCGAAGCATTTATACTGAAGTGGATGCCACTTGAACATATGCTCATAAGTGAAATAAACCAGACACACATGTGTAAATATCATATAGTCTCCCTAGTATAACAAGCAAAAAGCAGAAATACAAAAGGAAATGTGCAACAACAAGTAAAATCAATTGAATCCGATAAGGCAAAGTGAATGGCATATGCTGCAGGATACTAATCAGATTTTCTTCTGGATGGTTAACGACCTAAGTTCATAGATCAAAATTGGAGAAATAGAAGAGCCACAAGGCCCAACATTTTGGCCCTAGCCATTCAAGGTCAGCGAAGACTCAGGACATAGGAGAACCTATACTGCAACATCATGAAACTCAGTTGAGCTCCAAATTTTCTGAACAAGGAAATTATGGAGCCACAGAGGAAAGAGATTGAAGTTCTAAAATGTGCCTGAGGAGAGTCACATGGAGAGAAAACTTTCTCTCAGGCTCTCACAGAGAGCAAACTGGTCAAGCACTGGCTGTGACTCATCCACATGGATGACACAGACAAAGGATCTACAGAATAAGGTACAGGACTACAAGAAAAACCCTGAGGAGACTTCACTGACCTCATAAGAAACATAAAGTACATGTGTTGGTATATAAGTATTGCTCTATCTAGGTCTTAACCATCCAGCAGAAAGTATGAAAATGAAGTATACATCATGGGGCCATAATAAGTTGAGCTGTAAATGGCTATGGTCGACTTCTTCAGATAACTCACTATTGTTGTGGAATGCTGGACTGTGTTGGATTGTGTTGTCGAGTTCAAGTACCTAAGTTAGTTGAATGACAATGGAGTGTCCATCTTTGACAGGTGTAGACAAAGGAAGGGGTATAGAAAGGAAGAATCATGATGTGTGTGTATGGACAGTACAGTTGGGATAGATAACGCTGTGCTTCTGCATATTCCTATGGGAGGCAAGATTTGCACTCATGGTGGTTGGACAGGATATTATGTCAGCTTCTAGTACTATGGACAATCACTGGGAAAATAACAAGGCAGAAAGTATTAATTATTAAATCTTTGATATAATTCCGGTATAAAAAATAAGATACGCAAACAGCTACACTCTTAATTCACTGAGAAGAGACATCTGCTATAATAATGTCTATAAGTATAATATCATGTATGCACCTTCTATGATACGAAAACATTATGAAAGCAGTTTGCAATGTAATTTATGAAATCCATCTTGTCAAGGTATCTTAAAACTGTCTCATTGATATTTGTACTTCAATAAAAAAAAAAAAAAAAAAAAAAAAAAAAAAAAAAAAAAAAAAAAAAAAAAAAAAAAAAAAAAAAAAAAAAACAACCTGGGGCCCGGGAGAAGGGCAGAGTAAGCACCATATGTCACAGAGAAACCTATGGCTGCGCTTTCACTCCTCAGCATCGTGGCTGTCTCCAAATGATCCAGTTTTTCAAGCGCTTAGCTCCTGACATAGTTCCAGGTTTTACTTTCGCATACCAGTATTATCCTGTGGTATGAGTTTAATGAATATGAGGAAAACAGCTTTTCTCTACTGTAATCAAAATGTTTTTGTTATAACATAATTTGCTCTCATGCAAGACATCCTTAATCCCTCAGTGAATCTGGATTATGCAACAAGCTGGGAAAGAGTCAAGAGGAAACCCTTTTGACAGACGAGGAAGCAACAAGCCTGGGAAGTACCTCACGTAGGTCCTTGAGGTGCTGAGAGAGGCGGAACGGGAGTCCAGACCACCTTTCTCCCAGCTCTGTGTGATTTATCCAGTTCTGTGCCTTTTTATCAGCCTTCAATAAAACGTAACAGAAACAAGAGCAAAAAAATACTATGAGCTTAATAATTTTCTTCTGTTGTTTTTTTTAGTTGTGCCCTTTAACTGTGATCTTTCAATTGTATTCATTATATTTAAAACTATACTGTCAGATATTGTAGCTCCTGGCTGCACTTAGTATGTGCGCAGCTGAAGACTTTCTTTTTGTATTTTAGGGCATGGTCTACAGGGTGTTCAGGGTCTCACTACTAGACTGGACTCATAGTGATCCTTCTGTTCACAGATTCCTAAGAGCCAGGATTACAGATGCATGCCACCACGCCCAGCCTCAATTGCCATCTCAGTACACTCTGTAGGCAGGGCCGGCATGGAAGACTGGGGAACCGAACCCCTAACCCCTGAGCCTCCTTGCAGGCACTTTAATACACTGAACTATTTGGCTGACTCTGAGGACTACATTTTTAAAATCGCATTTTAATTAATTTAATTTCAAACATAATATATATTTGATTCAGTTATTAAAAACTTAAGATTTGGACAGCATGACTTTGTGAATCTACTTTTCCATCCTTTATTTTATCTAAATAAGGGATAAATATTTCTAATGAAAGTGAGATGTACTGTGAATATAAAATAAAGTCTGTATTGTATTATAAAGGGTTAGTATGGTGAAGCCCAGGAGTGGTGGTACATGCCTTTACTCCCAACACTGCAGAGGCTGAGGCAGGAGAACTTCATTGAGCCTGGGCTACATGGAGTTCAAGGCCAGCCTGAGCTACAGAACAAGACCCTGTCTCAAAAGAGAATACATCTTATTTTTTTGCCAATTAATGTTGAAAAGAGAATATTTTGGACATACTGGAGTAAGTAAATTGTTATTAAAGTTATTTTCAAATGATTCTTTTATTTTTAATGTGGAATGTTAAAAACTACATACATCATATCTACCTTAGACATTATTATGTTAATATTAGTTCTTTCTTATCAAGTTGGTAATGAAGTTTCTGTAAATATTTTACAATTTAAATTCATGGAGGCACATAAGAGCAAATGCTCCCACTACTTTCCTGGATCCTGTTACATTAGTTTGTTTTTTCTTTTCTCTTTTTTTTTCATTTATTTTTATTTTATTAAAATACAAATGTCAATCAGACAGTTTCAAGACACCTTAACCATACAGATTCGATGAATTAATACATTGCAAACTGTTTTCATAATGTTTTGGTATTGTACAAGGTGCATACATGATATATTTACAGATATTATTTTAGCAGATATCTCTTATCAGTGAATTAAGAGTGCAATTGCTTGCTTATCTTATTTTTTATACCTGAATTATATCAAGAATTTAATAATTATTTACCTAGTGGATGACCATTGTACTAAAAGCCGACATAATATCCTGTCCAACCACCATTAGTGCAGATCTTGCCTCTCATAGAATTATGTAGAAGCACAGCGTTATCTATCCCAACTGTACTGTCTATACACACACATCATGATTTTTTCTTTCTACAACCCTTCCTTTGTCTACACCTGTCAAAAGTGGGCCCTCCATTGACATTCAACTAACTTAGGTGCTTGAACTCGACACCACAATCCAACACAGTCCAGCATTCTGCAACCATAGTGAGTTATTCAAAGAAATTGTCGACCATAGCCATTTACAGCTCAGTTGTTTGTGTGAAAGAAATGTATTGATCAGAAATTAACACCTGCCATTGAGGATATTAGTTTGGTGATTGGTAAAACAGACATTTGTAGTAGGCTTTAGGGATCTAAAGGTAAAAGTGTAGTTGGAACCAATCATCAGGTCCCGGGATCTTTGTTAATTCCTTTTTATCACACCAGATTGAAATCACTGAGGTAAATGCTAATGGTATATTTTAAATGCTGTCTGAGTCCCAGATGTTTCATGGATGGAAGCTCTGGGCTGTGAAGCTCGGCAGGCCTCCCAAAGCCTTTCCCAAGAATAGCACATACCTTAGCACTGCCTCCTTGCTTCACACTGGATAACTAACAAACTCCAGACATGGGACTAGTACTAGGTTCTTTAGTGTAATTGTTTATAATGGGAACCATTGTTTGTGTCCCCCATCCAGGGTACCCCAGACTTGTGGGCTGTCCCTCCCAAAAGGCAGCCCACTCTGCTTCACCATCGGCTCTGGCTTCCCTTTTTGGGAAAGAGCAGACCCTGGCCCTGCCAAGGTGCGAACACATCCTGGATTTCTGTCTCAGGCACTTGGAAGGGTGACTTGCCTTTTCTGGTACATGCGGTCCTCTTGGGCATCCACATGGACCAGCCTTCGCTTCCCCTAAACCTGTATGTTGAAGGCCTAAGCCCCCACAAAATGAAATCATAGGGGTCGACCAACAAATGGCCTTCATGTGGAATGTCATTTTTACTTGTCCTTTTTTTTTTTTTTTTTTTTTTTTTTTTTTTTTTTTTTTTTTTTTTTGTGGAACCAGGGATTGAACTCAGGCCCTTGCGCTTGCCAAGGAAGTGCTTATTTCGCTGAGCCATCTCCCCAGCCCCTATTTACTTGTCCTTTGAAAAATCCTGTTTGTCCCACTTTTCCTGAAGCATCATCTGCAGTGCTGCTCAGAGTCCTCCAGGAGCCCAAACTAAAGTTCCTGTGAGTCACAGAGCCTGCTTTTTTTAAATCAAATTGTCTCATTCATTCCCTCCAAACCTGGTAGAAGGTTAATGAGTGTTTGTGAGGTGTTAAGTTTTTTGTGATGTGTTGTTACACTAACCTACATAAAAGTAATTTAATATGTAGAGATTATACTTAGGTTCTAACAGTCAGCCTTAATGGGTTTCAGGCTGAATGTTTGTGTACAAAATTCCTTCATTAAAAGGGAATGCCTGGCTGGGAATGGTGGTACACACGTGTAATCCCAGTACTTAGGAGGCTGAGGCAGGAGGATGACCATGGGTTCGAAGCCAACTGGACTACTCAGTAAATTTAATGCCAACTTGAGCTACATAGTGAGACCTGGTCTTAAAAACAAATCAGGCTTATTAGTTCTTTCATCGTGTTACTTGGAGAATTAAATGGGATAACACATGCAAGACCCATAGCAAATAGTAGCATATATTAAATGTGAATCCTTTTGCCCCTAAGGGAATGAAGGTTCCTTTAAAATATGACTATAGATTAAAAAACAACACAAAATTGTTTTATAGTTAAAGAAGGGGATGAAGAACATCTGTTTATGGTGTCCTTTGTGCAGCCCTGGCCCTCCAGATGCATGAATGCAGTTGGTGAATGAATCTTCATTTAGCCTTGTTGGAAGAAGGGGTTCGCTGGAGAGATCTGTAATGAGAGATTGAGAGAAAGCATTCCGAAATTCTGATTTCTCTTTCCAACATGAGTGAGATCTGAAGGCTATTTATTGCTTTCCTTTTTTCTAATGGAAAATAATTATAGTAATGGTATTTTTCTAGGAAGAAAATTTGTGTTTAAAAATATTTACAGGAAATTCAAAATGTTATACATAAATACAATACTCATGTTTATGTATATACACACTTATATCTGTCTACAAGAAGTTAGGTACAAGTATGAGAGATATACAATTGAGAAATTTTCCCTTTTTTATTTTTTTAATATGGCTCCACAGACACATGGGCACTGGATGTCTGACAGTTACTCTCAGGGTCTGAACTGAGAGGAGACGTGCAGCTAAATATGACCCGGGACTCATCCTCAAGTCCTAGGCATAATAAAGCCCTTGAAAATGGAATCTGAGGTTGATGTGGGGAGTGTGCCTACAGGCCAGATGCTGTAAGGTGGGCACTGCAGGTCAGGTGCTATAGGATGGGGCTAAATACTGGAAGGATGAGGCAGGGGGATCAGTTGAGCCGAGGGAGTTCAAGTCCAGCATGGGTAACCTTGTGAGACCCGATCTTCAAAAGAAAATAGAGGGGTGTGGAAGAAATTTGTATCCAACATTGCACATGATTTTAAAGCTCTAGAAGAGTAAGGAATAAACAGTAAATGGGATAGAGGAGCTACTTGCCCATCATATTCTTTCTTTAGTTCAACTTCTATAGCCAAGCCTTTCAGCCCCCATGGAATGCTTTTGGGAACTTGTCCAGGCCATGAGGAAAATCCTTTGAACTCCATTCTCCTGGTCTTGCACTGCACCCTCTGTGGTATGTGGCATAACAGTGGTCTGCCTTTAATCCACACACACACACCGTAGAGGAAGACAAAACAGTCTGTCTAGATGTTTTCAACAGTAATGAGTCAGCCAGGTGATCTTCCACCAGCACAAGTGATGGGAGTATCATCTTCATTTGTGTACTTTGCCCATCAACTTTTCCAAACTCAAAAATGTGATTCTTAGCAGCATAATGTGATTTAAATCTAATCACGTTAAATGTCACTATTTCACATTTCCTCCCTAAAGGGATTAGACTAAAATAAATTATTTTAATAAGAAACATCTATTAAAGGTGTAACTAAGTTCTAGGGAAATATAGAGACGTACAAATAAGTTCCCGTGAAAAGAACAGTTTGGACATAGTATTAATCAGCTCAGGCTGCCATGACAAAACACTGCAGTTGGGTGGCTTTAATGAAAGATATTTCTTTTTCACAGTTCCTGAGGTTAAGATGCCAGCAAGTTGGGTTTGTTCTAAGTCCTCTCCCTTTTGCTTATGGATGGCCACCTCCTCACTGTGTCTTCACACAGTCTCATCTGCCTCTGTGTGAAACTCTCATTCTCTTCTTATAAAGACACCAGGAACTTTGGATTTGGCCTCCTCCCACCACGTAACCTAAGTTAACCGTACCTACCCCTTTAAAGACGATCTCACAAAACAAAGCCATGTTCTAGAGTTCTGGGAGTAGTACTTCAGCATATACGTTTTGGAGGACTGAGTGATCCAGACACTCAGGACATGCTTGCATGGATCTTTAGGCTCACTGGTCACTGGCGACATGTGGGCTAGTGCCTTGCCATCATCATCCGTTGTTCAGAGAGTGTTTGGGTTGATTCCAGTGCAGTGATGACTACCTTATCATTCCTGTTAAATAAGTGTACACTCAGCTTGTGATTTTCACCCCTTTCTGAGCCAAAAGAGACATTTCAGAAGGCAATGGGGGCATACCAAAAGGAAACTGGAAGAACAAGATCTTTCTTTGCTAATGCCTCTGTAGACTAAAGACCAAGAAGAAAATGTGAAAACTCTCCCTGTAGGAAAATTTAGCACCCAGAAGGGACAGGTCTCTGCTTCTTGTTCCCATCCAGGACGTTTGACATCCATTTCTCCTTGCAACCAGAGAAGACCACAGAACCTATCCTTGACAACTTGCTTAATCCTGCAAATGAGAAAACTGAGAAGAGAAGCTTACCCAAGGTCATCAGGTTGTAACAGAGAGGGCCGACCAAATAGTTCAGTGAATTAAAGTACCTGAAAACAGTCTCAGGGGCCTGAGGTTCAATCCCCAGGCCTGCTATGCTAGCCCCACCCCCAAGGTGTACTGAGATGGCAATTGAGACTGAATGTGGTGGTGTGCGCCTATAATCCCAGCTCTTGGGAGGCTGTAAACAAGTGGATCACTATAAGTCAGATCTAGTAGTGAGACCCTGAACACCCTGTAGACCCTTTCCTAAAATAAAATTAAAAAGGATGTAACACAGACAAGATTGCAATTTGAATGCCCAGCTCCCTCACCTATATTCTTTGTATCATGTCCTATTGCTTCTTGATCTGAAATATCCTGATGGTTCAGGTATTTGTTACCAAACTGCAAGTGTATTGCTCTCCTTGCCCTTTATATTCACTGTATTGTACAGTTATTTCTATTATAAATATTAATATACTATAAATACTATCCTTATCTGTTCTAAATATTAAAATGTATGCATTCAGTATATGGTATGTATGTGATATATGTAATTCAGTGATACAACTATAGTGTGTACAACTGTATAATTATGCAGTCCTTCATATAGTGCCCTTTTGGCAAGCTCTCCCTGGGTCAGGCAGCAACCACACAGCAAAGCATCCTCTCTGACTCAGCATTGATTCCTATATTAGCCACTTTCTCATTTCTAGAACAAAATGACTGATACCCACTTAGATCATGGCCTCAGAGGGTTCAGTCCATGGTCTGCTGCCCTCCAAGGCAGAAATAGTATGGACAAAAGGAATGGGAAAGGAAATCTGCTCAATGTATGGCAGGCAGGAAGCAGAGAGAGAGAGAAAGGAAAAGGGAGAGGGAGAGATACACTGCTTAAAAACACTCCCCTGTTGACTCACTTCCTCCAGGGGGACCCCACCTCCAATCAGTATGTTCAGCTAGGAATTCTCCACTGGCTTAATGTACTGATGAGGATACCACCTCTACAATCTAATCACCTTTAAAAAAAAACACACTGTTAGGCCCATAAGACTGTGGGTGGAAATTTTAGATCTAAACCATAACAACTTCCTATCACCCACTCACACCACCTTCTTCTGCAGAATGATCACACAGTATCCCCTTGCAGTCCTATGAGTGTCATGGCCAGCCTTCTGGTTGAGGTCTTTCCTATTCCCCAGTACTTCTCATCTGTCCTCCAGTTTTTCTTCTTTGTTTCTTTAGAGTTTGCAGTTGATTTGTTCCCTCACTGATCCCCTAGATTGAACTCCCAGAACTCTTGCCTATGTTTCTGACCAACACAGTTGCCTGGTGCAACTGTGGTGCAGACATAATTCAGTGTCATCTTTTTTGATGGTGTGAGGTGTAACAGAAACATTACATGGATAGTGCTTAAAATAGTTTCTGGTGCACAGCAAGCCCTCTCTCTACACAAAACTCATTAGTATCAATAATCTGATACTCAGTGTGAATATAGAATCATGCTCTTATTTTCTTATTAATAAGAAAATATATGAATCATTAACATGGATTAATAACTACTACTTTAACATAGATTAAGATTAATTTATAAATGAAATTAGTATAGAATATCCTAATGTCATATATCTGGCTTTTTAAGTGACATAAAACATTTAAAACCAGTTGCAAAAATTGCACATTATTAGTGATCAAGCCCTTGCAGAGTTGGGCAGAGGCAGAGTCAAGGGACCAGGGGAAACAGAGGCAATTAAGAACGGTGTTTGCCAGTAGCTACTGCCAGCCCCCAGGGATCTATTTGCACAGTGACCTCAGACTATACCTTTGCAGGTTCTAGGGCACAGTGGGCCTCTCAGATGTGGACCTTATGGAAACAGTTACTACAAATCAACTTCCATAGAGGCAGTGTTTGGAGTGAAAGCCAGTGAATAAAACATCAATCTTTTGGGAAATATATTTGGGAAATGCCCTGGTTCATTAAATTAGAGAAACCACATTCCACATATTTATTATTTTAAAGTCTATCCTGAAGGAGAATAAAATCAAAGAAGACTTGTTTTTATTAAATAAGATTCTAAAATTTGTTGCTAATCAGGGGCCTTTAAAAACAGTCACAGAGTTGGAGGTTCAACTTGAACAACTTGCTTCTTTTTCCTGTTTTCTTCCTCCTCTTCCTTCTCCTCCTCCATCTCTTCTTCCTCCTCCTTTTTCTTCTTTTCTCCATTTGCTTTACCAGGTGTTCTGAACCACTTACACAAAGCAGGTAAAATGAAAAGATGATTGAAAGCTATGTTCTCTCTCATTACGGACACTTTCTACATAGCACCATGATAATTACATTTTCAAAGTGGAATTGTGCCAAGTATGCTATGGGTATAGGGCTACACTCCTGAAATCTTTACAAAGAAATGTTAAATAGATGCTGTGTAGTAAACTATTTGAAGACTTTTTTAAGCAGAAAGCAAATGACCTTTTCAAAAATATTAAACCATTTCAATAACCATCTAAATAAGACATCTTGGCTATGAACTTAGCCAAATTTCTGTATATTTCACATAACATAGATTAAATCATAAAATTAATAAAAACATCACTTTTAGTTTTGTGCTGGCCCATTTTTGTACTACCTAGTGGTTACATGCCTGTGGAGCTTTGATTCATCTCAGTTTTTTTCATCCCCTTTACCTCCTCTCCCTACCTTCACCCTCCATTTTTTAACCCCTTTTTCCATGTGAAAAAGTCCATCATCCTGCTTTCTATTTTCTATCTTTATTTTGATCTTTATTTTGAATTCCTCATATAGGAGAAACAATACAGGGCCAGGGCGATAGCTTGGTGGTCTAAGTGCCTGCCTGGCAAATGCAAAAACCTGAGTTTGATCCCCAGTACTGCATGCCATGCTGGCCTAACCCCAAGCCGGCCACCAAAACTTGGCATGGTGGTACACATCTGTAATCCCTGTACTGAGGAGGCTGAGACAGGTGGATCACTATGAATCTGAGCTGCACAGCAAGACCCTATATCACATAAATAAATAAATAAATAAATAAATAAATGATTTTATTTAAAGAGAGAGACCATGTGATATTTAAGCTTGTGTGTGTGTGTGTGATTCACTTTGCTTAGCATTAAGGTCTCAAGGGGCATCCATTATGCATAATTTTCTTTACCTGTTCATCTACTGGTGGATGAATACACTACTTCCAACACTCGGCTATTATGAATTGAGCTGCTATAAATATGGGTGGGCATGAATCACTACAATATGATGTTTTGAATTCTTTAGGAAAATACTTAGTGAATAACTGGGTCAAATAGAATGTCTATTTTTAGTTGGTTGAAGAATCTCCATACCGATTTCCATAGTAATTGTACAAGTTGATGTGCCCATCAACAATGTAAAAAGGTTGTTTTTTTCTTTCTGCCTTGCCAGCATTTGTTGCTATGTTATCTCTGATGATAGCACTTTTGTCTGGAGTAACGTGGAATGCCAATGTTGTTTTCATTTGCATTCCTCTAATGCTCAGCAATGCTGAACACTTTTTCATGTATTTATGGAGCATTTGTACTTTTGAAAAGTGGTTCTTGATTTCAGTTGCCCATTTTGGTGGGGTCTTTTATCTTGGGGAGTTTAACCTGAGTTCTTTCTGTATTCTGTATTTTAGGATTTTTCAAAGGAATTGCTGGTACAATTTTTTTCCTATTTTGTGGGGTGCCTCTTCACCCTTTCTAATTGATATTATATTATCATATTACATAAGAACAAAGAGGCACAATCAAGGTCCTGTTGGTCATTTCTTTTGCTGTGCAGAAGCTTCTTAATTAAAACAAGAGGTATCTTAACCCCAGATTTGAAGTTATATTACAAAATTATAGTGATAAAAACAGCATGGCACTGGCATAAAAAACAAAAATGTAGATCCATGCAAGAAAAAAAGATGATTCAGGAAAAATCTCAGGCTTGGCAGAGGGGTCAAAAGCACACACTAAAAGAAAGATAATTTCTTTAATAAATAGTGCTGGGTAAATTGCCATCCACATATTGGCTGAATCTAGATCCATATATCTCAACATGTACTAAACTGAAGTCAAAAATGAATCAAAGATCTAAATGGTAAAACAGAAATATTTAATCTCCTGGAAGATAAACAGGTAAAATTCTTAAGGATGTGGGCATTTAAAAAAGACAGTGACATAAACAAGGACTTTTTGAACAGAACCCCAATGGCACAAGAAATTTCACCAAGACTCAAATTGGGTAACATTGAGTTAAATTTTTCATGTTTTCACTTTAGAAATATGTCATGCTCCTTAGGTAGCCTCCTCAGATGCCAAACTGCTATGTTATTCTTTCTGATGGAGCTAAGTAATCGCTAGCCTTTGAGTATCTGACTATTTCTGCACTGCAATCTTTCCATCAATAAGACTTATTTCGTTATTTATTTTATATAGTAAGTAACAATGGCTACAATTGATTTGTATCACTCAAATCGAAAGTTTTCTAATTGATATTATATTATCATATTATGTAAGAACAAAGAGGCACAATCAAGGTCCCAGCACTAGAAGGGCGTATGTCCATGACCTTGGACCAGCTCCAATCATGTTAAATAAATCTGTATAAGAAGGGGGGGATGTATAGCTATGCCACTGAGCTGGGGAAATTTACAAGTCATCTGGCAAAAGACAAGAGAATAGAGAGATGTTTTTGAATAGAATGCTTAGGAATGAAATATAACAAAGTGTGTAATGCAAGCCTTTCCTCTTGTTTTGCATACAACTGATGGGATTTAGTGAAATGACTACCAAAATGGCATGGTCAGAGTAATATAGGGAAAATACAGATCCTATCTTGCTAGATGTCAGATGCAGTTTTTTTTTTGGGGGGGGGTGCTCAGCCCACCCTGAGGGCAGGGCTGGTGCAACATGTGGTGCCAGGAATCGAACTGCAGTTCCCTGTGCCTGCTTTAGCTTGCCTAAGCAGGCACTTTAGACTGCTGAGCTATCCTGCCAGCCCTGATGTCAGATGTGTTGAGTCCGTGTCCCCTAAACATCAAAGAATAAAATCCAAGGCACAAAGGAGGTTTAAAGTACACAAGGTTTATCGAGAAAAAGCTCCCAAGAGACAGAGGGGTCCTGCAAGGGATTGCTAACAATGCTTTTTGTCAGGGGTATTTTTTATAGCAAAATTACAGGGGGGGGGTACAACATGGGTCAGACTATAACAAGCCTGACAAGTACAGCTACTTGGTTGATATTGATGCAATAGGGAATTGAAGCACCCAGAAAGGGTTATGGGAAGAACAAAGGCATTTTGGGAATGGGAGAGGAGTACTAGGCTGGCACGACATTGGTACTTGGAGCTGAACTCAGGTCCTTGAGCTTACCAGGTAGATGCTTAGAGCACCAAGCTAGCTCCCCAGCCCTATATATTAAATTTTACCTAACTTTGCTACCTGTAGTGTGAGCAGAGTTTTCTTCTCTGTCATTGTGAAGTAACGAGTTGGCATCTGGTGCAAAGTATATTAGTGCATGGAGAGCAGCTATGTAGGACTAAATCACATCACCAAAGACATAGAGGAAGGACCCTGAAGCCCTACACAGTTTTCTCAGCACGAGAAGGGCAGTCAGCAGAGTTGGGATTAGAGAGTCTCTAGTTTCCTTCCCAAGTGATAACAGTACCTGGCACAGAATAGTACCCAGTATTGTATAAATCCCTTGTCACAAATGATAGGTGCTGTGATTATAGCTGAGGGATGCTGTGAGCTTCTAGAGGTATAGGCTGCCTATGATTCTGTTTTCTACAACATTCCCAGCAGCTAGTCCTATACCCAAGACAGAAAGGGGACAAAGAAATGTTTGAGGAATGAGCTAGTTGTTGGAGCACCAGCATATAGCTTGCAAGGTTTTGCAGTATTTAAGTGTTGTTGTGTAGTGCATTTTCAAGCAGTATCTCTTTAATGGAATAGTCTAGTGACAAGGACTTCTAGAATTTTTAACAAGTTTACAATTGTGCTTAGACTTTCCCCGCTACAAGTCTATCTTGTGACAGATTTCATGAATATCCATGGCTGAATGTTACAGCCACTTATTAGAATATGGAGCATATTGGACATTCTGAGCAGGAAAGATTCTGAGCAGGAAGGATTTGACAATAGATGTTGAAGTCCTCAAGAATCCTCTTTCAAAGTGCTTTGTATCTTCATCTGGATTGTATTTCTAGATCAAAATGTGTGAACTTAATGGATTTGATGCCTAGTTCTTTCATTCAATTCCCTTATTCATCATAAAAACAGATTTCTGATTTCAGCCTTGTGGATGAAGTCCTCCCTGTTATCTCAGGATAGACATAGAGACTATAGTGCCATGTCCCTCCAGCCTCATGTGGCACAGCAGGCCAGGAGTAGCTTAGGCACAAACAGGCTGGCCTAAGAACAGAATAGGTAGTGAGAGCTTTCAGAATTTAAACTTAAGAGCTGTTTTTGTTCAGCCTTGCAGAGAGAACATAATGCATCCCATTTTATTGATTCTGCCACTCTGGTAACACCATGTATCATTTCTAATAAAAATTAGCAAATACATTTGTCTGATGTTGGGATGAATGCCCCTAGAATGTCAGCTGCCTGGCTGATTATTGGGTCGATGTTCTGTTCCCCTTTGTATCTCTATAGCCCAGCACCAGGCAAAGTAACCAAGGAACATTGTTGAATGAATGCAATGCCTGAGTACACTTGTTTAGTAGGCTTGATCTCTCTCCTAGACGGAACATGAAGCAGTAGCTCTTCAATTTGCTGCAAACATAATCCCAAACCAATCTCTTGGTTTGCTTAGTAATCACTTGGGATGTTTGAAACAAACCAGTTCAGGGCTCTAAGTCAGAATCCCGAGAGGGAATAGCCAGGAAGTGAACCCCTTGTGATACCACTTGGGAGCACATGTAAGCATACTAGAACTCAAAAATCCACTACCGCCCAGCTCTTTTATTTAATAGTACGGTACACTTCAAAAGGATGTTTTCCATTTAAATCTGCAATTTAGAGTTCTAAATGCTATTCAGTCTTTGCATATCTATGGCAATTGACATGGGAGAAAGATAAGAATTCACCTAGTTCGGCATTGTGGACTTGGCCTTCGTGGTGTGTTACTTCCATTCATCTGTTTTACTTTAAGATTGCATGAGTTGTAACAAAGGCTGTAGCTGAGATTCTGCAGTTCTCAGTCTTTGAGGACAGACGTGCTATTCTTCTCATCATTCATGTAGCACCTGGGACAGATTGTTCAGAGCCAAGTGTGTATGTTTAATGTGGAAAGCACACCTCTAATTAATCATCGTGTTCCCAGCTGGAATGCTTTCTCCAGAATTGCTACAAGCATAGCTGATGGACCATTTTCACCTGTTTTCCAGGCACAGAATTCATACAAATGGCCTACTAATTTTGTCTCTGAGCTTCTTTTCCTAATTTGGTGCATTTGTTTATTTTTGTCAGATTGCGAACTAGACACTTCACAATCAGGTAGCTGTAATGGGCAGAATGTTGACTCACTTCATTAGACATCTGGAAAGGGAGAAAGTATTTTGTATATCGAATTTGAATGATGAAAGGTGGATGTGTTTCAAAGAAGGAAAAATAACCATACTGTTTGTAACTCATGCTCCTGAAAATGCTGGTCAATGGCCAAACCAAGCCAAGTAACACTTTGTTCCCACTTGCTGGCAGTGAATTTCCAGAAGGGATGGCTTTACAGAAAGTTATTCCACTGCAAGCCTCCATTGTCACGTACCTGCTTTGCTGTATTTTTAAGAGCATATCTGCTCCTTGAAAAGGTTGTTTTTATCCATCAAGCTCTCTCATATTTAATGACTAAGACAACTTTTTGTTCCCTTTTTCTCAGACCTTAAATGAAGCAATTGATGCCCAGCGCATGGAAGAACTCTACGTTTTAATGAATTCCTTATCTTAGAATAACATGTTATGTTTCATATTTCAAAAGCACAGGGAAAAATGAACCTCGAAGTCCGATCCATCCAAATGTCTGTTATACCGTAGGTAGGTTAAACATTGCCATCTATCTCTTCACTAAAATATACACTGTGACCTTTTGTAAAATTTATAGCCCTGAATTATGTCTCACCATTATGTGTCAAGTCTACTTGAATTTTTTAAGCATCTCCTTTGGCGTAACTGTTCTGAAGACTCTGACAAGAGCAATCCTGATAGGACAAACAGCCTTGAGAGAAATATACTTTTCTGGCCCCCATGAATATTTAAAGCAAGAAACCTCCTTTTCTGGAAACATTGGAGGGAGTCTTGATTATATTAGCATGTTTTTTTGCCACCAGTCAGGTACTGAACTTGACAAAAAGAAAAGAACTTTACTGATGGTTGAATATTTCCCACCTTGATCTCCTCTATGTGTACCATTTCTAATGTCTTATAAATTATCACACTCTCTTTAAAATAATTTTTTAAAGAAGTAAAAAAAGAGAAGAGAAAATTAAGACTTATTGAAAGCAAGTGTTAATATTCAATTATTTGCCCAATATTGCACAGCCATCTCTGTTATTTGGAGCAACAGATTTGATGATAAAAATATAACAGCTATTGTTAATTTGCTATTGCTTTGAAAGTCTGAAACATGTCTTTTGTATGCTACCCTGTTTCTGTCTTTGTTTCTGCTATTTGCTTTTGCATAAATAAAATAAAAAGAACTTTACTAGTGTGAAGATTTTTGTCAAGCATGAGCTAGGCTAAAAGAAATTTATCATGACATGTAGCTAAATTACCAAGGATCAGATAATAGTCACTGTTTGAAATAAAGGAAACATCTGTAGGTGATAAGTTAAGCCAGACCAGAAATAATGAAATGACTGGGTCAAGTATTCATTTCTTTTGAGTAGAACAAAAAAGTATTGAAAAGTTATTTCAATATGAAACAGAAAAGGCTCACACAAACATTTAAATAATTTAGCATGAGCTTTCTCCCAGCCCGCACTGTGCTCTACATTCTGCACACATCTCTGGCGCTCTACAGATACATCGACAGCTTCTGAGCCCCCAGCTTCCTGCCTCCGCTCTATTACCAAAATGTCACTTTCTAACAAGCTGAAAGTGAAAGGCAAGTGAGACATGATGAGAGTGGATTTCAATGTTCCTATGAAGAATAACCAGGTAACCAGCAAACAAAGAATCAAGGCTGCTTGGACAATGGAGCCAAATCAGTTGTTCTTATGAGCCAGCTGGGCTGGTCAGATGGTGTCCAATGCCTGACAAGTACTCCTTAGAGCCAGTTGCTGTAGCACTCAAATCTTCTGGGCAAGGATGTCCTATTCTTGAAGGACCAGTTGGACCCAGAAGTAGAAAATGAGTAGCCTATGCCCACTCATCAGTTGGGTCTATCATCCTGCTGGAGAATCTCCGCTTTCATGTGGAGGAGGAAGGGAAGGGAAAAGATGCTTCTAGGAACAAGGTTAAAGCTGAGCCCACCAAAATAGATGCTTTCCAAGCTTCACTTTCAAGCTAGGGGATGTCTATGTCAGTGATGCTTTTGGCACTGCACACCGAGCTGACAGCTCTATGTGGGAGTCAATAGGCCACAGAAGGCAGGTAGATTTTTGATGAAGGAGGAGCTGAACTATTTTGCTAAGGTCTTGGAGAACCCAGAGTGACACTTCCTGGCCATTTTGGGTAGGGCTAAAGTTGCAGATAAGATCCAGTTAATCAACAATGTGCTGGATAAAGGCAATGAGATGATTATTAGTGTGGAATGGCTTTTACCTTCCTTAAAGTGCTCAACAGCATGGAGGTTGGCACTTCTCTGTTTGGAGAGGGATCTAAGATTGTTAAAAACCTGATGGCCAAAGCTGAGAAGAATGGTGTGAAGAATACTTTGCCTGTTGTCTTTGCCACTGATAACAAGTTTGATGAGAATGCAAAGACTGGTCAAGCCCCTGTGGCCTCTGGCATACCTGCTGTATGGATGGGCTTGGACTGTGGTCCTGAGAGCAGCAAGAAGTATGCTGAGGCTGTTGGTCGTGCCAAGCAGATTGTGTGGAATGGATCTGTTGGGGTATTTGAATGGGAATCTTTTGCCAAGGGAACCAAAGCCCTCATGGATGAGGTGGTGAAAGTCACTTCCAGGGCCGGTTAGGGGATACCATCTTAGGGGATACAGATACTGCTACTTGTTGTTCCAAATGGAACATGGAGGATAAAGTCAGCCATGTGAGCACTGGAGGTGGTGCCACTTTAGAGCTCCTAGATGGGAAAGTCCTTCCTGGAGTGGACGCTCTCAGCAGTGTTTAGAGCTTTCCTGCCTTGTGGTTCCTGTGCACAGCCCCTAAGTATTTTCTGCATCACCACTTGGCATTAACTAAAAATTTCCTCCACATTGAGATTCAGCTAATGGCCAAAGAATGCAGCATCAGTAACCCTTAAAGAGTTACACTTGTGCTGAGAAGATGGCTCAATAGAATAAGTGCTTGGCTGGCAAGTGCAAGGGCCTGAGTTCAATTCCTGGTTCTACCAAAAAAAAAAAAAAAGAGTTATACTACATGTCAGCTGACATTTACTGCATCCTGGACTTGACCACATTCTTCAAGCTGCCATTTAAGTTTCTTAGTGACTAAATCATTGTGCGTTCTAGAATGCATCTAAAGTTGCCTGTAAAAGGAAAGTGAGCTGTGTTTCAAGTAGCTTATTCTAATTGGCTATGTCACTGTTCATTATTCAGCATGGACATAAAATGAAACTCCATTTGTAGGGAAGGAGAAGTTGTTGATCTATTCAATAAAAAATAAAAGTGTTCACATCCCCCCAAAATAAATAATTTAGCACATTTTTCATGACTTATAGTCAAAGATAGATGTAAGAAACTGAGATGCTGAGATGACAGTGACAACTCCAAATTAACACTTCACAAAGTGAACCAAGTGAAGCACTATCACCTGCAACCAATACAGTGCATCCCTGCCTTCTTCATTTCCTCCTGCACCTTCATCCCCGGTGGCAACTTGCGAGGCCAGAGGTTTTCAAAATGTAGGCCCTTAGTAGGAGTAGTGCAGCAGCAGCAGCATCTCCCAAGAACTTGCTAGAAATAAACAATTCTAGATCTAACTCCAAACCCACCAAATAAATTCTGGGGCAAGATTCAGCAACCTGTTTCAAGCCCTCTGCTGTCAAGTGACTGATGTTCATTAAAATTCGATCCATGGTGTCAGCAGTGCTGTGTGTCGCTCTCAGCCCAATTACAATTTGCTTTGTATTCTCGTTCTATAACATAGAAGGAAAGGTACATCACCTAGGCAACCAAGAAGATCTACAATTCAACCCCCACTGAACCTTAAGGGAAGCAAGCTGAATATTGTGGGATTTTTTTTTTCTTTTATGTTAGTTGTTGCTCAAGATTTTGAGAAATGTATACATGTTTCCCTGATTCATGACATGTTTATTTTATAATGTGCCATGAAAATTTTCTTCTTCCAGTTCAGTAAGAGTCCATCTGATTCTTTTTAGAACAAATCTATAGGCTGATATTTCTGTTAGAATCTCTAGCCTTCTCCTGTCCTATCTCCCACTGATTTTCTTCACTACCTATTTATAAACATATTTCCCA